>CAJQZM010043687.1:0-10383 GCA_907164665.1 Colias nastes
TAGTTTGTTTGAATATTATGTTGTCTAATTTCATTTATTAAAAAATACCAAGGATATAACACAAGACAATCACTTTTAAAAATGCATTTGAAATTTACAACGTTCGGAGTATAGGAGGCTTCTTACTTTTTAATCCACAAGCAGTTATTATATTACATTAATATTATAATATTATATTTTAGTGTTTTATTGTTACCTTCTGGAATTAAAACAGAAATAATCCCAAAAATTGCCATAATAACTAGAAATAGGAAGCTCAAGTTGGCCAGACATTGTCTCAAAACTGTTAATCTCTTCTCATAAAATAATGTTGATATATAAGTTGTAAGAAGACACTGAAATAATAGAAAACATAAATATTAAAATTAGTTAGAAACTAATCAAATATGAAATCCTTGCACACCCATATAAATGGTGCATAGTTAATAATAATTAATATAATAAGATCTTAATTATTTTTTCTTATAATAACTCAAAGTAGTTATTGTACTTGAAATTAATCAGCTTTTAATAATGAAGAAAAACTGCAATTTTTTTAACATTCGTAGTGGGAATCTTCTGAAAATATATATTTAAGAGAGTTCCCTACACATAATGCAATGATATGTTAATCATATTACACTGCAGTTTTGCACAAAATAATATCAATAATGCAAGATATCTTATAGATAAGTATTATCCAAATAATGGTTAGTCATTTTGTTATCAACTATTAATTTAAAGTCATAAATTCATAATACATAGTATAACAATAGATATTATTTTAATAAAATATAATATACTTACCTGTAACCACATGTACAATGTCCCAAACCCACATAAAAATATATTGAGTGCTTTGAGAGAGTGTTCATCGCCCTGAAATATGAAATAGATATTAAAAAATATATTTAAAATGAGTAATTTTCTGTTATGGGATTATTCTTCACAAATATAAATTTGATCCACTAATTTAAATGTGAGCCAGATTGGTTTCATAGTTTTCATTATATTTATGATGTCAATTTTGGGAAATGCACAAAATTATGTTTTGTACATTAATAATTAGCTTCTGTTCACATCCTAAAAACAAGATAGCATTAATACACCCAGAAAATAAGAAGTAGTACTCGTATATTTGTTGCTATTTTTAGAAGCATAGACACATCAGTAATTTACAAATATGCATGACTTTTAATAACTTATCATGAGGTGACCCATTTCTTTGATTAATTATCCATATCACAAATATAAATGATTATAAAAAATTGATAAAGATTAATATGTTCATTAATACGAGCACACTTATAAAAAATAAGAGTGTATTATAGTCCCGAGTTACATATTCCTAAAATGGATGCAACACAAAATCATTGACCTTGTTTTGAAATTGTGGTTAACCAACATCTGAAACGATTAACCTCAATAAAGGAATTACAAGATCATATGTAAAGCTATTGAATGCATTATAATGTATTTTCAGCCCTTTCTCACCCATACCAATGATAATGAATTCTTTCAAAACATACATGATATAAATCCATTCCTTTCAAAGGATGTAACATGAATGAAACAATGAAAAGAATATAGCAAGCCTGAAAAAACAATTACTTTATTTCTTTCTTACCTTGAATAGAAATAGGAAGAAATAACTTAGGAAGCCCAATGAAAGGAAAGATGCACAGAAGGAAGCAATCCTGTTAACATATGAGGTCACATTTGGATTTGGTGTTAGTGATCCTAATATATGAATATGCTGGTATCTGTCATATAGAATTTTTCCAGCTGAAAAAAATTGGTTAGTATGATTATGTCACAAATATATTAAGTTAAACATTCTAGTGTGACTTCATGCATAATAGATATGTTTATAGATATGTTTGTTTGTTTTGTTGCCCATCTGTTTCTTTCTACATATTTGATGATACTGTAGAACCATAATAATCACTGTAATAACACTTTCCTGGATTTCTTTAATTTGATTATATATTATTTAAACATCATTAAATAATTTAATTCATTATAGTTATTATTTTGGAATGTTATAATATGTTAAGGATGAATTTTGATTAGTAGAAACACAATCACACACTTTAGCTAATAGATCAATGAATAAGATTTTAATGATTACAGATTAATAGACCATAACATTATTTTACATAATACATGAAATAATTTCCTCTCACCAAATGCTCCACTGATTATGTATAAACAAGCAAGGCCAGTGTCTAAAGAATTTGTTTCTTTCGCAATTTGAGAGCTAAGCCTGAAAAAAACAACACTGTAATTTGTTCATTTGAAAAGTGAAAGGTGGATCTCGAAATACAATTAGGAGATAAATATTATATTTCTATAAGTTATAATTACAATTTAAAAATTAAAAGGTTTTTATAAATATAAAAGATGCCCAAATACCATTCATTAATTATTTTTAAAGATATGATTACTTACAGAAGTAATCTACTTACGATAGTATGAATGTAGAAAAAAATACGATAAAAGCACTTTTAAAAATTAACATATTACTATTAACTCCTATGTATTCAGAATCAATATAAATTGCGGAAAACTAGACAATTAATGAACACACAACTAGATTTATTTTGATTTTTGTTTAAGCCCAGATGATCGCAGGTTCGGAATGTCACTGTCGGTTTGTCAGATCTCATAACTCAAAAGTAGGGATGGCGATCTGAGATCGATTAATCGAAGAATCGATTTTTCGAGCAGAAAATATCGATTTTTTAAATCGATATGAAGTACTGTGTCGATTCACTGAATCGATATATCACCCTTGAAAATCGACATTCGATTTTTTCTGTTTTGGTATAAACCATACAATTATTTGCATTTAGTTGAATGTGCCTGAATTATAAGAGTGCTGCCGGTTAAAGAGTTAACTACTCATAAACTCGCGAGATGGCTGTATGTTTAGTATCCTTTACTCGCCTCTCTTTAATAAAAAAGTTACGTTTGTAGTCTTTGACTTTATGTATCTATAATCTGTGACGATTGATATTGCATTATTCATTTGTTGTTGTCGTCTAATGAATACTGTTATTAGCATAATATAAGTATTTACATGATTGATTTTCATCAGATTTTCATGTAGTGTTTGTTGCGAAATAATAACTAATTGAGAGTAGGTAAGTAAATAAGTAAAGCGCTTCTTATTTTTTACTTTTTTGCAATCAATAAAAACATTCAGTATATAAATACTTATTTTTTTTTTATAGTTGACCTTATAGTTTGATACGGTAATAAAAATAATTGTTATTTTTGAATTCCCTGATTTTATTGATAAGATATCGTTAATTGCAATATTAATCTTGTTTTTAGTAAAATTGATACAAATTTACATTGTAAATGCAAACTTGAAAAAAAGATCGATTTTTTAAGAATCGATTTTGTAGGCCTCGATTTTTTCGTGAATCGATTCATTAGACTACGATTCGAATCGATTTAAAAATCGATCTTTTTCGTAAAGAATCGCCATCCCTACTCAAAAGTCAACCGACCGACCCGCGCGCTGCCTAGTTATCTGCACAGGAGTGCACAGGTTATTCCACAGATCTATAGTTGTAGTAGATCTGTGGGTTATTCTGTGGCGCGCCCACCAGGCGCCCGCGATTCGCGAACCCATAATATCCACAGATAATATCAATATCAATCACTCCTCATTTTGTTATTTTGAAGCATTCGTAGAGGGAGAATGAACTATAGAGACGATATCGGCGTATACCCGAACGAGATGGCGAATCCTTACGTCAATGTTGCCAACTTTTACAAAAACTTTTTATCCGAAAAACTGGCAAAATATCTTTAAATGTTTGGGTATTTTTTTGTAAGATAGGTTTATGAAGAAAAAGACAGATTTGTAAAGATTTTGTAATTTATTAACTTACTACCAACATAAAAAAAAAACTTATAATTAAGAGTTAAGGACGGTAACATATTCTATGATTTTTTACTGGTAACCACTTCTTCCTTCCGGTAGCTCGAATCCATCTGCATAATGTGTTTGTATCTTTTGGAAACCTAAAAAAACATATTTAATATTAATAAACTTTTCACGATTTTGGGGAAAATTTTTACCCAGTACTGGTATCCCTCATGTTAATCACATGATTATACCATAAATTTAAAACTACGTAAAAACAAATGGCGTCCTTAACCTCAAGAACACTTCTTAATTTAGTCGGATAACACAAAAAAATGTTTACGTCTATTTTGATGAAAATATTATATATTTGCAGATAATTTCACATTAGAGAGAATGAAAATGGATTAACTATAACCAGGTCTATAAAACAATATACTTCAAATAACTTTACTTACGTGTGAAAGGTAATATTTGGTAATCTTCGTTCCGGCCGATTTTTACAACCAATCACACTACAACGCACCATATTTTCACTTTAAGTCGGTTTAAAACAGATCACTGTCAACGTTAATTAAACTTTGAAGTCACATATCAGCGAGAAAAAACAGAAAACTAGCAAAACAATGGACTGTAGCCGTTTGTTTGGGACAAACTAGCTTTGTCCCCAACAAAAGAAATCGCATAACATGAAAGAAACAAAAAATAATGTTTCTGTCTCGCTTGCTCTAAGCTTTATAGTCATAAGTGTATTTCTCTCACGCATTTCTTGTCATTTTAGTGCCTCCTCTATAGTTCATTCTCCCTCTACGGAAGCATTGAGATAATATTACTACGTATGGAGGAGACACCACGAACGAATCTGTGCGCCATTTTTTTGCTCTAACTAAGTTTTAAAAATTATTATCTAGTTAGGTACTTACCGATGAAAGTTATTCCTTTGCACTTTTCCGTATTATTTGTATTATTTGTGCAATATCGTAACACACACGAAGGCATATTTGATGCGTTTCACTTTAAAACAAATAAAAAATGAGCGTGCAGTTACGCCATATGGCGTATGTTGAGCGGAACATAAGTGATGTAGGCGGTGTCGTCTCCATGTGTATATCTCAATGTTTTGAAGTTAGAATTTTAAACATTCTGAACCTATTTTTTGCTAAGATTTTTTGTAATAGGAGGTCACAATTTGGAAATGTGTAACAATTAATTGGGTTTAATAAGTAATTTAATGGTTTGAGAATTGTGTACGGATATTTTTTATAGTATATTTTATACATTAAAAGATTTAAAGTGCATAAAACACAGGCTTAAAACTACGATTTATACATTAATGATTTTCTTGTCTCTATTTATTTTATACAAATCATTTAATCTTGGGCTAATACATTCTAATTAATTAAATTAATAATTCAAGTTCAACGAGCAGCTGCCACAGTAGCTGCCTTGTAGCTGCATATTTATACGCATAGATTATACGACAGCTCAAGTAACTCTGTCATCTGTGGTCGCTGTGAACTTACATGTTTTATCTGTGGACTTTCCCGCAAATTTTGTTTTGACATTTTATTTTAAAAATGTTTTTTGATAGATTTATAACAAAGAATAATGGGAATTAAGGATTTTGCATGTAATTTTAGGAACATTTGAATCAATAGAAATAGATTAGCAGTAAAAATAAACCACTGGAGCTATTTTAAATAAACATAATTTGTAGAATAGGAAGCAGGAAGTTAATTCTCTGGAAATAAAAAATGTCTTCGTTACAACCAATACAAGCTTTGAATTTAGGTAAGAATTCCTTTTTAACTTATAATAACAGTATTCTATTGGTTAAAATAACAGCATGCTACATTATACTATTTTAGTTTCGAATTTTAATAAATCTTGCTATTATTGTGACCACTGACCAAACATTTTTTACACTACAATGAGCGAAAGTAGATAAGAAAGACTCAAAAGTCTATGTAACTTTAATATTTTTTTTTTGTTTTGTGTTAAAACGACAGGCATTTTGGTATTTTCTAAGGTTTATTTAAGAGAGCAGTACTACCTAAGTTCCCCATATAAATATTAGTAAAATTGTAGACATGGTAGTTAAAAATGTCATATGAGGTGACAATTTTCGAAGGAACGAAGGAACTTAATTTTTTTCCATAATGGCTTTTTAAAAACGTTTGAAACTTTTATTTTATTTATTCTCAAGTAGTTATGAATAGGATTATAATTCGCCTTTGGTTTATTGTTGAATTTTTGAACATATTGTATACCTGAACATACTTATTTTAAGATATATATGAGCTTACCGTGTGTATAGGTCGCGTCATGTAAAAAGAACGCTGACGGTTAAGCTGCGCATTGGCGATTTATTGGTCTATTTGGTGTTATGAGGTGGTATAAGAATAATAAATATGTAGTTGCGAAGCCACGACTCGAGAGCCTACTTCAAAAATAAAATAAGCAGCAAATAACTTTCGTGCTAAACTCGATACATGCCAAAACACACCCCATCACTTTCATCCAGCGTTCTTTTTACATGACGAGTACTGTAGCTTTGCCCGTGGCCTCCTTCCTCTAGAGTCAAACTAGGTACCTATCCATCAATGAAAAAAATGAAATGGTCACATAGGTATTTGAGTTTATTGTGAACAAATAGACTTGGCAGAGGACATTGTTTTAGAACAAAAAAGAAGAAATATAATAAGAATTTGTCCAGGTAAATGCAAGTGTACATATTAGGTGTGGTTGTAGTGTGTGCTGGATAGAGATCAGGACTCAGGAATTATTGTACACTAGCTTCCGCCCGCGAGTAGAAAAATTAAGAAAAATTAAGATTTTTTTTTTCTACGTATTTTTTCCAGGATAAAAAGTATCCCATTTTATGCCCAGGATAATAAGGTTTAATTATACCAAGTTTCATCGAAATCGAACTGTTAGTTTTCACGTGATGCCTGAACATACAGACAGACAGACAAAAATTTTTTTAATCACATATTTGGGTTTGGTATCGATCCAGTAACACCCCCTGCTATTTATTTTTTCAATAAAATTTTTTTAATCACATATTTGGGTTTGGTATCGATCCAGTAACACCCCCTGCTATTTATTTTTTCAATATTTTTAATGTACAGAATTGACCCTTCTACAGATTTATTATATGTATAGATTAGAGAAAATTATACTTTACCAGTCCGGTTACGAAACACTAAATTTTCTACTTTATAGAACAACTTGATAAGTATGTTGAACATATATGGAGAAAAATATAGTCAAAATTAAAAAATAAACACCATTCAGGTCTATGGGTCTATTTTGTCCATGTTAGTTTAATACAAAAATTGTACAAATATTTACATTGTCTTGTATAGTGAAAAAAAAATGAATAGCCAAATGTGTTGCTAAGCATAAAACTCAAAAATGACTCCACCAATTTGGCTAATTTTTTTTAACGTCATTTAAATCCAAACTCAATATCTATCCAGTAATTATTATTTTGTTTTGATTAAATAGTTAATAAAACAAAACATTAGAAATGTAATATTATTTCCTTATGAGTGTATTCTTTCAATGTATAACTTATTTTACATAGGTATTAAAGGTTTAACAAAATAAACATGTTGGAATTAAAAAATAATAAAATATCTTTAATTTTTATAACCACTGTACATAAAATTACTTAGGCTAGTAAGTATAAATAAAGCATATAAAACTTTGTTCTTTCAGATTCAGTCAAACAACAAGCATTCATAAAATACTTCACATCATTATCAGAGGTAAGTAAAGATTTAACTTACATGTTACATAATTACTTTATATTTATAAAATTATTCTATATGTAAAAAATAATACCTAATATTAATTAACCTTTAAACCAAGATACTACACTTTCTTTGGCATTAGTAAATTTGCTACCTATGGATTTCCAAAAACCTGACTTTTCTTCTGGAACCTCAACTGGAGTAGCAATTGCATCTTTCTCTGGAACAGCTACTTGAGGTGCAACTTTTTTACTTATTTGTGCCTCCTCAAATACTGGAGCAGGTTCTTCTTCAGGCTCTCTATTTGGCTTAATGTATTGATTCCTGCCTTCTTTGGGAACTTCACTTGCTGGCTTAAAATAATCTGGGTCTACATTATGTTCGCTTTTATACTGATTGTTAACTTCAAAAGTGTCAACCATTTGATCTTGATTATGTTGATTATTATCATTGCTGAATGTTCCAAAGTTTTCAAGTTGCTGCACATAACTTTGGCCGAAACTATTAGAGGGTTGCCAAGAACTTTGTTGTTGCTGTTCTAAGTCTAAAGATCCCTGTAAATTTTGACCCACTGTTTGGTCTTGATTATGTTGGTTATCATCATTGCTGAATGTTCCAAAGTTTTCAAGTTGTTGCACATAGCTTTGGCCAAAACTATCAGAGGGCTGCCAAGAACTTTGTTGTTGCTGCCCTAAGTCCAATGATCCCTGTAAATGTTGACTAAAGTCTTCGAATTGTTGATCCATATTTTGCTGCTCAATTTCTGGGGGAGCTTTCTCGAAGTTGTTACCGAGAAGTTTTTGATTGTCATCAAACTGTGAAATTTCTTCATTACGTTTATTTGTAACTTCTTGGTTCTGGCTTAAGATCTCTTTATTGATATTAGTATGCATATTTTGCAGTTCATCAAAGTTCCTCTGAGTGCTACTACTACTACTAATTAATTTATTGTACTTAACTGTTGTAGATGAGGTTTCTGCTTGTAGGTTATTTACATAATTACTTCCTTGATAATGTTTCTGTATTGCTCTTCCTTCTTCGATTTTTTGAGTTTCAGTATTTTCAATGTGAGAACTATGATAATCGTTATTTTTTTGGTGTTCATTTGTCAGACTTAAAGATTCTATTTCTTCTGGTGTTTTATATAGGTTTTTAGGGAATTTAGGAATAAGCATAGCTGTATTGTCTGAATCTGTATCATCTACTATTGTTTCTTCTGCTCCAATATCCCCACGCCCAATATCAACGGGACCTTGAGGTATAGTACTATGTTGAGGAACATATTTTGGTATGTTTGTTTGTGTAGTATATGTATTTTGAGTAGGTTTTCGTGTATAAATTTTGTATGTAGTTGTTTCTTTCTCATGGTGGGGCTGTTCTGTTGTTGAGGTTTTTTGTATATCATTAGAAGTAGGTAAATTAAAAACACTGTCACCGTGAGCACTTTGTGTATGCTGCCCATCAAATTTATCCCAACTGTGATATGATGATTGTGTAGATAGAGATGATTGTTGTTGTTCGGAACTATCATTTTTAAGGGAACTTTCTATTCTATCTAATTTGTTCCATAAATTCAAAAGGGGTGAAGCATCATAATCTTCGTCATTCAAACTACTTGTAAGAGTATTTTGGTTATGATTTTGTTGAAAAGAATCATGTTTATCGTCTGTTTGTATGTAACCTGTATTGTAATTATTATTGGTAACTTCTTTGTTGTTATAAAATTGTTGTGCTTGTTCATGCACCAAGGTGTGATCAGTGAGTTTTTGATCAGGGTAATTTTCCTGGAATACGTTCCAAAATTGATTTTGCTGTTCAATTTTTTCATCTTTTTGCTCTGTCATTGTTTCCTTTTGATCAAAAGAATGTGTCAACTGTGCTGTATTGAAATTATTTATGACATTCCAGTTCTGAGTTTCTGAATTATGTTTATTATCACTTTTATTTTGATTTGTTGTTGGTATAGACGTGAGATCATCTTCGTTTGCCGATTGTTCATGAAAGTGTTGTTCAAATTTGTCATCTTGCGTTTGTTGTGTTATATCACCTAATAAAAAGGTGTTATTATGAATTTTGTTGTATAAGATAGACAGATTTTAAGAGTTAAAGAAAATGGTTAGTTACCAATATATTATATTATGTTAAATATGAATAGTGAAGTTAGAAATGAAATGCCATATTATACTATTAATTGTTATAATTTAAAAGACAAACACAATAACAATTATTTTACAATTAAAAGCATTAGTAAGAACACAACATTGGCAGTCTTCATTCGAAAGTTATACAAAACTAAATTAACTTACTTGGTGCTTGCTGATCAAAGCTTTGTAATGTATTCCATTCATTCTGGACTCTTTGTCCCATATTTTGATGTATTTCCGATTGATCTTGTATCTGTTGGCCTGAGAATTGAAGATTGTCCCATTTGTTCTGTGTTTGTTGTCCTTGTTCTTGTAAATCGCCCCATTGATTTTGAATTTGTTGACCCACATCTTCTTGATTTGGCCATTGATTGTGACTAGCCTGGCCAAAATCTTCGGTCTTATCCCATTGGTTTTGTGTTTTTTGACCCAAGTCTTCCAAATTGTCCCATTTATTTTGAGCAAATTGTCCGAATTGTTGGGTTTGTTGACCCAAATCTTCTAAGTTTTCCCATTTGTTCTGTACCTGTTGGCCAATGCTCATATCTTGAAAAGCTTCTAACTGTTGCTCTTGCTCTTGATCGTTGTAATATGCTTTAGGATCGGGTGAACGAGCTACGCG
>CAJQZM010043688.1:0-10897 GCA_907164665.1 Colias nastes
TAGTTTGTTTGAATATTATGTTGTCTAATTTCATTTATTAAAAAATACCAAGGATATAACACAAGACAATCACTTTTAAAAATGCATTTGAAATTTACAAAGTTCGGAGTATAGGAGGCTTCTTACTTTTTAATCCACAAGCAGTTATTATATTACATTAATATTATAATATTATATTTTAGTGTTTTATTGTTACCTTCTGGAATTAAAACAGAAATAATTCCAAAAATTGCCATAATAACTAGAAATAGGAAGCTCAAGTTGGCCAGACATTGTCTCAAAACCGTTAATCTCTTCTCATAAAATAATGTAGATATATAAGTTGTAAGAAGACACTGAAATAAAAGAAAACATATACAATTAAAATTAGTTAGATACTAATCAAATACGAAATCCTTGCACACCCATATAAATGGTGCACAGTTAATAATAATTAATATAATAGATCTTAATTATTTTTTCCTATAATAACTCAAAGTATTGTACTTGAAATTAATCAGCTTTTAATAATGATGAAAAACTGCAATATTTTTAACATTCATAGTGGGAATCTTCTGAAAATATATATTTAAGAGAGTTCCCTACACATAATGCAATGATATGTTAATCATATTACACTGCAGTTTTGCACAAAATAATATCAATAATGCAAGATATCTTATAGATAAGTATTATCCAAATAATGGTTAGTCATTTTGTTATCAACTATTAATTTATAGTCATAAATTCATAATACATAGTATAACAATAGAATATATTATTTTAATAAAATATAATATTCTTACCTGTAACCACATGTACAATGTCCCAAACCCACATAAAAATATATTGAGTGCTTTGAGAGAGTGTTCATCGCCCTGAAATATGAAATAGATATTAAATGATGTATATTAACTAAATAAATAAATATTATTAACACATTTAAGATGGATCATTTTCTGTGTCAGGGATATAAGATTCACAAATTGAGATTATAATTATAATTCCAATGATGCTAAATGCACATATGTTTCTTGCATTTATTAATATCTATACACATCCTAATAACAAGATAGCATTAATACACCAAGAAAAGTGTTATAACTCATTCTTTGTTGTTTTTAGAAGCAACAACACATCATAAATTAACAATGATGCATGATTTTTAATAACTTATCATGAGGTGACCCATTTCTTTGATTAATTATCCATATCACAAATTTAAATGATTACAAAAAGTTGAAAAAGATTACCAACTATATTTATTTACATTTTCTTATTTTATAATTCATGCAATAAAAAAAATATTCCACAAAGTAACAAAAGTTAATAAAACTAGAAATGCATATCTGTAATATCAATGTATCAGTAGGTATTCTATGAAATGCATAAACATTCTTAAAATTTGTAACTATTAAATACTGGTTGATCTTTAATACTGATGGACCAATAACCATGTTTATCCAGAAATCTATAAATAGTTTATTGAAAATGAAAGTTATTGTAAATACTATGAAGTCATAGCACACTTAAAAAAATAATAGAACTGTATTATATTCCCGAGTTACATATTCTTAAAATGGATGCAAAATCATTGACCTTGTTTTGAAATTGTGGTTAACCAACATCTGAAACGATTAACCTCAATAAAGGAATTACAAGATCATATGTAAAGCTATTGAATGCATAATCTATACTAATATTATAAAGTTGAAGAGTTTGTTTGTTTGTTTGTTTGTTTGAACGCTCTAATCTCAAGAACTACTGGTCCAATTTGAAAAATTCTTTAGGTATTGGATAGCCCATTTATCGAGGAAGGCTATATATCATCACGCTAAGACCAACAGAAGTGGAGCCACGCGGGTGAAACCGCGGAGCGCAGCTAGTAATAAATATTTTTCATTCCCACCTATACCAATGATAATGAATTCTTTCAAAACATACTTGATATAAATCCATTCCTTTCAAAGGATTTAACATGAATGAAACAATGAAAAGAATATAGCAAGCCTGAAAAAACAATTACTTTATTTCTTTCTTACCTTGAATAGAAATAGAAAGAAATAACCTAGGAAGCCCAATGAAAGGAAAGATGCACAGAAGGAAGCAATCCTGTTAACATATGAGGTCACATTTGGATTCGGTGTTAGTGATCCTAATATATGAATATGCTGGTATCTGTCATATAGAATTTTTCCAGCTGAAAAAAAATGGTTAGTATGATTATGTCACAAATATATTAAGTTAAACATTCTAGTGTGACTTCATGCATAATAGATATGTTTAAAGATTTTATTTTGTTGCCCATCTGTTTCTTTCTACATAGGTATTTGATGATACTGTTGAACCATAATAATCACTGTAATAACACTTTCCTGGATTTCTATAATTTGATTGAAAATTATTTAAGAATCATTAAATAATTTAATGCATTATAGTTATTATTTTGGAATGTTATAATATGTTAAGGATGAATTTTGATTAGTAGAAACACAATCACACACTTTAGGTAATAGATCAATGAATAAGATTTTAATTACATATTACAGATTAATAGACCATAACATTATTTTACATAATACATGAAATAATTTCCTCTCACCAAATGCTCCACTGATTATGTATAAACAAGCAAGGCCAGTGTCTAAAGAATTTGTTTCTTTCGCAATTTGAGAGCTAAGCCTGAAAAAAACAACACTGTGAAATTTGTTCATTTGAAAAGTGAAAGGTGGATCTCGAAATACAATTAGGAGATAAATATTATATTTCTATAAGTTATAGTAACAATTTAAAAATTAAAAGGTTTTTATAAATATAAAAGATGCCCAAATACCATTCATTTATTATTTTTAAAGATATGATTACTTACAGAAGTAATCTACTTACGATAGTATGAATGTAGAAAAAAATACGATAAAAGCACTTTTAAAAATTAACATATTACTATTAACTCCTATGTATTCAGAATCAATATAAATTGCGGAAAACTAGACAATTAATGAACACACAACTAGATTTATTTTGATTTTTGTTTAAGCCCAGATGATCGCAGGTTCGGAATGTCACTGTCGGTTTGTCAGATCTCATAACTCAAAAGTAGGGATGGCGATCTGAGATCGATTAATCGAAGAATCGATTTTTCGAGCAGAAAATATCGATTTTTTAAATCGATATGAAGTACTGTGTCGATTCACTGAATCGATATATCACCCTTGAAAATCGACATTCGATTTTTTCTGTTTTGGTATAAACCATACAATTATTTGCATTTAGTTGAATGTGCCTGAATTATAAGAGTGCTGCCGGTTAAAGAGTTAACTACTCATAAACTCGCGAGATGGCTGTATGTTTAGTATCCTTTACTCGCCTCTCTTTAATAAAAAAGTTACGTTTGTAGTCTTTGACTTTATGTATCTATAATCTGTGACGATTGATATTGCATTATTCATTTGTTGTTGTCGTCTAATGAATACTGTTATTAGCATAATATAAGTATTTACATGATTGATTTTCATCAGATTTTCATGTAGTGTTTGTTGCGAAATAATAACTAATTGAGAGTAGGTAAGTAAATAAGTAAAGCGCTTCTTATTTTTTACTTTTTTGCAATCAATAAAAACATTCAGTATATAAATACTTATTTTTTTTTTATAGTTGACCTTATAGTTTGATACGGTAATAAAAATAATTGTTATTTTTGAATTCCCTGATTTTATTGATAAGATATCGTTAATTGCAATATTAATCTTGTTTTTAGTAAAATTGATACAAATTTACATTGTAAATGCAAACTTGAAAAAAAGATCGATTTTTTAAGAATCGATTTTGTAGGCCTCGATTTTTTCGTGAATCGATTCATTAGACTACGATTCGAATCGATTTAAAAATCGATCTTTTTCGTAAAGAATCGCCATCCCTACTCAAAAGTCAACCGACCGACCCGCGCGCTGCCTAGTTATCTGCACAGGAGTGCACAGGTTATTCCACAGATCTATAGTTGTAGTAGATCTGTGGGTTATTCTGTGGCGCGCCCACCAGGCGCCCGCGATTCGCGAACCCATAATATCCACAGATAATATCAATATCAATCACTCCTCATTTTGTTATTTTGAAGCATTCGTAGAGGGAGAATGAACTATAGAGACGATATCGGCGTATACCCGAACGAGATGGCGAATCCTTACGTCAATGTTGCCAACTTTTACAAAAACTTTTTATCCGAAAAACTGGCAAAATATCTTTAAATGTTTGGGTATTTTTTTGTAAGATAGGTTTATGAAGAAAAAGACAGATTTGTAAAGATTTTGTAATTTATTAACTTACTACCAACATAAAAAAAAACTTATAATTAAGAGTTAAGGACGGTAACATATTCTATGATTTTTTACTGGTAACCACTTCTTCCTTCCGGTAGCTCGAATCCATCTGCATAATGTGTTTGTATCTTTTGGAAACCTAAAAAAACATATTTAATATTAATAAACTTTTCACGATTTTGGGGAAAATTTTTACCCAGTACTGGTATCCCTCATGTTAATCACATGATTATACCATAAATTTAAAACTACGTAAAAACAAATGGCGTCCTTAACCTCAAGAACACTTCTTAATTTAGTCGGATAACACAAAAAAATGTTTACGTCTATTTTGATGAAAATATTATATATTTGCAGATAATTTCACATTAGAGAGAATGAAAATGGATTAACTATAACCAGGTCTATAAAACAATATACTTCAAATAACTTTACTTACGTGTGAAAGGTAATATTTGGTAATCTTCGTTCCGGCCGATTTTTACAACCAATCACACTACAACGCACCATATTTTCACTTTAAGTCGGTTTAAAACAGATCACTGTCAACGTTAATTAAACTTTGAAGTCACATATCAGCGAGAAAAAACAGAAAACTAGCAAAACAATGGACTGTAGCCGTTTGTTTGGGACAAACTAGCTTTGTCCCCAACAAAAGAAATCGCATAACATGAAAGAAACAAAAAATAATGTTTCTGTCTCGCTTGCTCTAAGCTTTATAGTCATAAGTGTATTTCTCTCACGCATTTCTTGTCATTTTAGTGCCTCCTCTATAGTTCATTCTCCCTCTACGGAAGCATTGAGATAATATTACTACGTATGGAGGAGACACCACGAACGAATCTGTGCGCCATTTTTTTGCTCTAACTAAGTTTTAAAAATTATTATCTAGTTAGGTACTTACCGATGAAAGTTATTCCTTTGCACTTTTCCGTATTATTTGTATTATTTGTGCAATATCGTAACACACACGAAGGCATATTTGATGCGTTTCACTTTAAAACAAATAAAAAATGAGCGTGCAGTTACGCCATATGGCGTATGTTGAGCGGAACATAAGTGATGTAGGCGGTGTCGTCTCCATGTGTATATCTCAATGTTTTGAAGTTAGAATTTTAAACATTCTGAACCTATTTTTTGCTAAGATTTTTTGTAATAGGAGGTCACAATTTGGAAATGTGTAACAATTAATTGGGTTTAATAAGTAATTTAATGGTTTGAGAATTGTGTACGGATATTTTTTATAGTATATTTTATACATTAAAAGATTTAAAGTGCATAAAACACAGGCTTAAAACTACGATTTATACATTAATGATTTTCTTGTCTCTATTTATTTTATACAAATCATTTAATCTTGGGCTAATACATTCTAATTAATTAAATTAATAATTCAAGTTCAACGAGCAGCTGCCACAGTAGCTGCCTTGTAGCTGCATATTTATACGCATAGATTATACGACAGCTCAAGTAACTCTGTCATCTGTGGTCGCTGTGAACTTACATGTTTTATCTGTGGACTTTCCCGCAAATTTTGTTTTGACATTTTATTTTAAAAATGTTTTTTGATAGATTTATAACAAAGAATAATGGGAATTAAGGATTTTGCATGTAATTTTAGGAACATTTGAATCAATAGAAATAGATTAGCAGTAAAAATAAACCACTGGAGCTATTTTAAATAAACATAATTTGTAGAATAGGAAGCAGGAAGTTAATTCTCTGGAAATAAAAAATGTCTTCGTTACAACCAATACAAGCTTTGAATTTAGGTAAGAATTCCTTTTTAACTTATAATAACAGTATTCTATTGGTTAAAATAACAGCATGCTACATTATACTATTTTAGTTTCGAATTTTAATAAATCTTGCTATTATTGTGACCACTGACCAAACATTTTTTACACTACAATGAGCGAAAGTAGATAAGAAAGACTCAAAAGTCTATGTAACTTTAATATTTTTTTTTTGTTTTGTGTTAAAACGACAGGCATTTTGGTATTTTCTAAGGTTTATTTAAGAGAGCAGTACTACCTAAGTTCCCCATATAAATATTAGTAAAATTGTAGACATGGTAGTTAAAAATGTCATATGAGGTGACAATTTTCGAAGGAACGAAGGAACTTAATTTTTTTCCATAATGGCTTTTTAAAAACGTTTGAAACTTTTATTTTATTTATTCTCAAGTAGTTATGAATAGGATTATAATTCGCCTTTGGTTTATTGTTGAATTTTTGAACATATTGTATACCTGAACATACTTATTTTAAGATATATATGAGCTTACCGTGTGTATAGGTCGCGTCATGTAAAAAGAACGCTGACGGTTAAGCTGCGCATTGGCGATTTATTGGTCTATTTGGTGTTATGAGGTGGTATAAGAATAATAAATATGTAGTTGCGAAGCCACGACTCGAGAGCCTACTTCAAAAATAAAATAAGCAGCAAATAACTTTCGTGCTAAACTCGATACATGCCAAAACACACCCCATCACTTTCATCCAGCGTTCTTTTTACATGACGAGTACTGTAGCTTTGCCCGTGGCCTCCTTCCTCTAGAGTCAAACTAGGTACCTATCCATCAATGAAAAAAATGAAATGGTCACATAGGTATTTGAGTTTATTGTGAACAAATAGACTTGGCAGAGGACATTGTTTTAGAACAAAAAAGAAGAAATATAATAAGAATTTGTCCAGGTAAATGCAAGTGTACATATTAGGTGTGGTTGTAGTGTGTGCTGGATAGAGATCAGGACTCAGGAATTATTGTACACTAGCTTCCGCCCGCGAGTAGAAAAATTAAGAAAAATTAAGATTTTTTTTTTCTACGTATTTTTTCCAGGATAAAAAGTATCCCATTTTATGCCCAGGATAATAAGGTTTAATTATACCAAGTTTCATCGAAATCGAACTGTTAGTTTTCACGTGATGCCTGAACATACAGACAGACAGACAAAAATTTTTTTAATCACATATTTGGGTTTGGTATCGATCCAGTAACACCCCCTGCTATTTATTTTTTCAATAAAATTTTTTTAATCACATATTTGGGTTTGGTATCGATCCAGTAACACCCCCTGCTATTTATTTTTTCAATATTTTTAATGTACAGAATTGACCCTTCTACAGATTTATTATATGTATAGATTAGAGAAAATTATACTTTACCAGTCCGGTTACGAAACACTAAATTTTCTACTTTATAGAACAACTTGATAAGTATGTTGAACATATATGGAGAAAAATATAGTCAAAATTAAAAAATAAACACCATTCAGGTCTATGGGTCTATTTTGTCCATGTTAGTTTAATACAAAAATTGTACAAATATTTACATTGTCTTGTATAGTGAAAAAAAAATGAATAGCCAAATGTGTTGCTAAGCATAAAACTCAAAAATGACTCCACCAATTTGGCTAATTTTTTTTAACGTCATTTAAATCCAAACTCAATATCTATCCAGTAATTATTATTTTGTTTTGATTAAATCTTATATATAAAAATGAATCGCAAAATGTGTTGGTAAGCGCATAACTCGAGAACGGCTGAACCGATTTCGATAATTCTTTTTTTATTATATTCCTTGAAGTACGAGGATGGTTCTTATGTAGAGAAAACGTAAACATGTACCACGGGCGAAGCCGGGGCGGACCGCTAGTAGTTAATAAAACAAAACATTAGAAATGTAATAATTTTTCCTTATGAGAGTGTATTCTTTCAATGTATGACTTATTTTACATAGGTATTAAAGGTTTAACAAAAATAAACATGTTGGAATTAAAAAATATTAAAATATCTTTAATTTTTATAACCACTGTACATAAAATTACTTAAGCTAGTAAGTATAAATAAAGCATATAAAACTTTGTTCTTTCAGATTCAGTCAAACAACAAGCATTCATAAAATACTTCACATCATTATCAGAGGTAAGTAAAGATTTAACTTACATGTTACATAATTATTTTTAAATTTATAAAATTATTCTATATGTAAAAAATAATGCCTAATATTAATTAACCTTTAAACCAAGATACTACACTTTCTTTGGCATTAGTAAATTTGCTACCTATAGATTTCCAAAACCCTGACTTTTCTTCTGGAACCTCAACTGGAGTAGCAATTGCATCTTTCTCTGGAACAGCTACTTGAGGTGCAACTTTTTTACTTATTTGTGCCTCCTCAAATACTGGAGCAGGTTCTTCTTCATGCTCTCTATTTTGCTTAATGTATTGATTCCTGCCTTCTTTGGGAACTTCACTTGCTGGCTTAAAATAATCTGGGTCTTCATTATGTTCGCCTTTATACTGATTGTTAACTTCAAAAGTGTCAACCATTTGATCTTGATTATGTTGGTTATTATCATTGCTGAATGTTCCAAAGTTTTCAAGTTGCTGCACATAACTTTGGCCGAAACTATCAGAGGGTTGCCAAGAACTTTGTTGTTGCTGTTCTAAGTCTAAAGATCCCTGTAAATTTTGACTCACCATTTGGTCTTGATTATGTTGGTTATCATCATTGCTGAATGTTCCAAAGTTTTCAAGTTGTTGCACATAGCTTTGGCCAAAACTATCAGAGGGCTGCCAAGAACTTTGTTGTTGATGCCCTAAGTCCAATGATCCCTGTAAATGTTGACTAAAGTCTTCGAATTGTTGATCCATATTTTGCTGTTCAAAATCTGGGGGAGCTTTCTCGAAGTTGTTACCTAGAAGCTTTTGATTGTCATCAAACTGTGAAATTTCTTCATTATGTTTATTAATAACTTCTTGGTTCTGGCTTATGATCTCTTTGTTGATATTAGTATGCGTATTTTGCAGTTCATCAAAGTTCTTCTGAGTGCTACTACTACTACCAATTAATTTATTGTACTTAACTGTTGTAGGTGAAGATTCTGCTTGTAGGTTATTTACATAATTACTTTCTTGATAATTTTTTTGTATTGCTCTTCCTTCTTCGATTTTTTGAGTTTCAGTATTTTCTTTGTGAGAGCTATGATAATCGTTATTTTTTTGGTGTTCATTTGTCAGACTTAAAGATTCTATTTCTTCTGGTGTTTTATATAGGTTTGTAGGCAATTTAGGAATAAGTATAGCTGTATTATCTGTATCATCTACTATTGTTTCTTCTGCTCCAATATCACCACGCCCAATATCAACGGGACCTTGAGGTATAGTACTATGTTGAGGAACATATTTTGGTATGTTTGTTTGTGTAGTATATGTATCTTGAGTAGGTTTTCGTGTATAAATTTTGTATGTAGTTGTTTCTTTCTCATGGTGGGGATGTTCTGTTGTTGAGGTTTTTTGTATTTCATTAGAAGCAGGTAAATTAAAAACACTGTCACCGTGAGCACTTTGTGTATGCTGCCCATCAAATTTATCCCAACTGTGATATGATGATTGTGTAGATAGAGATGATTGTTGTTGTTCAGAACTATCATTTTTAAGGGAACTTTCTATTCTATCTAATTTGTTCCATAAATTCAAAAGGGGTGAAGCATCATAATCTTCGTCATTCAAACTACTTGTAAGAGTATTTTGGTTATGATTTTGTTGAAAAGAATCATGTTTATCGTCTGTTTGTATGTAACCTGTATTGTAATTATTATTGGTAACTTCTTTGTTGTTATAAAATTGTTGTGCTTGTTCATGCATCAAGGTGTGATCAGTGAGTTTTTGATCAGGGTAATTTTCCTGGAATACGTTCCAAAATTGATTTTGCTGTTCAATTTTTTCATCTTTTTGCTCTGTCATTATTTCCTTTTGATCAAAAGAATGTGTCAACTGTGCTGTATTGAAATTATTTATGACTTTCCAGTTCTGAGTTTCTGAATTATGTTTATTATCACTTTTATTTTGATTTGTTGTTGGTATAGACGTGAGATCATCTTCGTTTGCCGATTGTTCATGAAAGTGTTGTTCAAATTTGTCATCTTGCGTTTGTTGTGTTATATCACCTAATAAAAAGGTGTTATTATGAATTTTGTTGTATAAGATAGACAGATTTTAAGAGTTACAGAAAATGGTTAGTTACTAATATATTATGTTAAATATGAATAGTGAAGTTAGAAATGAAATGCCATATTATACTATTAATTGTTATAATTTAAAAGACAAACACAATAACAATTATCTTATAATTAAAAGCATTAGTAAGAACACAACATTGGCAGTCTTCATTCGAAATTTATACAAAACTAAATTAACTTACTTGGTGCTTGCTGATCAAAGCTTTGTAATGTATTCCATTCATTCTGGACTCTCTGTCCCATATTTTGATGTATTTCCAATTGATCTTGTATCTGTTGGCCTGAGAATTGAAGATTGTCCCATTTGTTCTGTGTTTGTTGTCCTTGTTCTTGTAAATCGCCCCATTGATTTTGAATTTGTTGACCCACATCTTCTTGATTTGGCCATTGATTGTGACTAGCCTGGCCAAAATCTTCGGTCTTATCCCATTGGTTTTGTGTTTTTTGACCCAAGTCTTCCAAATTGTCCCATTTATTTTGAGCAAATTGTCCGAGTTGTTGGGTTTGTTGACCCAAATCTTCTAAGTTTTCTTGATCGTTGTAATATGCTTTAGGATCGGGTGAACGAGCTACGCG
>CAJQZM010043694.1:0-12823 GCA_907164665.1 Colias nastes
TAGTAAATAGTGTTTTAGATTTGTTGTTGTATGAATAATTATTCTTAGCATAATATTATATCATAGGTATATGCTACTTCAAATACATGTTTTGATAAAAAAAACAATAGTGTAATGTAATAAAATAAAACTGCGTTTTATTGTAATCAATTTTGACATTATTTATTTCCCAAAATTACAACAAAATAGTTTACGCCAACAAATATAACTTTTATTTTTATAACAATCCTACTTGTTTTACATTCACGCCATCTAGACTTAAATCTTTATCATTTTTGTATACGTCTGTGTGTGTAAACGACCCTGTATGCAATGACAGATGTTATAATGCATTTTTTTACCGAATTGGGTGGATTTTAAGGCAATGATATGACATATTTCAATAAAATATAATATTTAGTAACCGCCATGACTATTCCTACGACCTTAATCTTTTCCAATTACGCAAAAACTCAAATAAACTAGAAATGTAGAATTCAGCGCCATCTAGCGGGACATTGGCTGGGAACAGATCGTAGCAATCACCTTAACAATCTCCACACTTCTTTGGAATTTTACGAGTGATACAATAATAGGTTAGTATTTAGCTGTGACTGACCCTGTTTCCTTTATTGAATAACTGCTGGGCCGCTGGGGGCTCAATGGGTTATATAGAATACGGTAAATAAGAAATCCCAAATGATATTATTCACTATTATACATATATATTTTCACGCGCGTTTACGTGCTATATAAAAAACAGCATTTTTCTTTTTTTTATCACAGGGCCCGGTCGAATGCACAGACCGACGAAACATACACCTCGAAGCCTTCAACTCTGGTTGACGAGATTCGCAGTAATGTTAAGGATTAGATTACACGAGCCGTTGTTGAAGGAGGCCGAACCGTTTGGCGATTTCAGCAAGCCTGATATGTTTTATCAGGTACGTTCCATATAAAATAGTGAATTCGTTTTCCTAATATTTAAGATGATTTTTAAAGTAAAGATTTGTGTATGAAATTATTTTCAAAGATAATTTTTACTGTCTGAAAACTTGTCATATTATAGTGTGTAGGTGTTGTGTTTAATGTTATACGTGTATATTGCAGAGGTTTTATTATTATGAAATATCAATATGTAATTAATGAATCATCAGTCTAATTTTCATAATATAAAATTTGGAAAGTTTTTGTTTTGGATGTTGCATAAAGCGACCGCCCAACTTTTAGCCTTATATTCCTTCCACATATCACGATAATATTATGTGTTTTGCAATTTTATAACTACTTTAATAAAAATATTTTATACATGTCTCACTTCAGCATGCGTAGATATCTTCCTAAATATTTCATTTAATTATTTCACAGTTCTACCCAGATCTATACGAGAACAGAAGTGGGTCTCTAGTGCCATTTTCATTAAGGCTTCTAGTGGCTGAATTACCCGGCCATGTCGGCAAGTCGGAGGAAGCTATGGACAGATTGTACATCATGTTGGATGTTATACAGAAGGTATGTGGTAAATAATAAACATGTGATAAACTATAGGTATCTATTTTATAATTGTTTTAAGAATTAAAGATTTTTTTATCTGAATTTACACGCGTTAAAAATGATAATTTGTCAGTTAGAATTAATGCAGATTTATACCTATGAAAAGATTGAATAAAAAGTTCGTTTTTCCATTACTTACACAGTAAAAACTTTCATATTTTTGTTGATATTAGTATACCTACATTCACAAGACATAAACATCGTTACATTACTATCTTTAAAATTACAAACTAATATAAATTTTATATATTATATTTTTAGATGCTAGCAAATCTGAATGACAATAAAACTGAAGATGGCTCAGAGACAATAACGGAGGAAGATAAAATAGAGTCGATTAGACTATGGTCCGGCAGGCGGGTACGGGTTATGCACTCTATAGTCAATTGTGCTATTGCGTTAAAGGTAAGTTTATGTAGTAAAATTATTTGTATTGTTTATCGATGTTCACCCAGTAATTTATTTATTTATATAATATAAATCCATTAATTAATGTCTATTGATAGCTCATTCCATATTCACCCATTAATTTATTTGCAATATATTGATTACTCTCGTCATTTAGGGCCGATTTTTCAATCCATAGTTAAAACTTATCCGCCCAATAAAGTATTACACGATACCTAATATTAAAATGTCACCCGTAAACTGTCAAAAACGGCCAAAGAATACATTTTTAAAATGATAGTTTAGTACGTTATTCGACGAATAAGTATTAACCAAGGATTGAAAAGTCAGCCCTTAAAAAAATATAATAAACTAGCCATACTGCAATGACAAGCAACAGGCGTACAACAACAGAGAGCAATAACTTGCGCGTTGTGTTTACACTTTCGACACTTTACTTTTAAGATGAATGTATCCATAATACTAATTCCAAATATTTCCTAGGACTATAGGCTAGCAACGAACACTCTAGTCACACTGCAACGACAAGCAACGAGCGCGCAGCAACAGAGAGCAATAACTAGCGCGTTGTGCCGGTTGCACTTGTTGGCCGGTAACGTTGAAGCTGCTATCACGCATTTGAATGAAGCGAGGGTCACTAGGCTGCATATGTGAGTGTAAAAGTTCAACTTCCATTGTATTTTTGAAGTGAAACGACTTTATTTTATTTTATTTTATTTTATTTAGCCCTTATAATCCATGACATTTAGACACGTTAAAATAAAAATTTCAATTTCGCATCATGGCAATAACACGTCACGTCATGGGGTTAGACGATGATTTTGGTATTTTTTAATCTTGCCAAAGAAGTTTCACTTCTGTCACGTCACCACGTGTGCTGCGCACACATGCCCTTTTTTTAGATAGATTATTTTCTTTGCATATTCTTATAAGACTTATTATTTAAAATTAACCAAATTTGTTTCATTCAACATTTACAATTAACAAAATCATTCAATTATTAATTTATTTATTCAAGAATGGCATCTATTCCGAAAAAATATCAACCAGTTTAACTACTTCATGCTTATCTAAATATTTTAGTGAATGGACTGTATTTTAATCCTTAAATTTATTTTTATTTTGTAGATGCCCAACTCCTGATGTAAGAGAATACGTTGATATGGGATTGATAGATATAGCACATGGAAAATATCAAGAAGCGTATAATAACTTCGCTAGAGCTGCTGATCAAGAACCTACTAATATTATGGTGAGTTAAAAAATACATTAGTAAATTTTATTCCAGATTTTTTGAGAATAGCGACAGTTTAGGATAAAAAAAATCCTTATCTACGTAGTATACTTTTTTAAAGTGAACATACAATGGTCGGCAAGCAACTTCACAAGTTGTTGGCGTAGTGGGGGAAGTTTGCGCATGACGTTTTAGTACATTTTTACATTCGCAATCATGCCCCCATTACGCTAAAATGAAGTCAAGTTACGTGCCGGTGACTATTATTCTTAAGAAAAATTCTATAAATAAAAGATGTTGTATAAATATAACAATTAAATAATTTTCAGGTCGCAAACAACATAGCAGTATGCCTTCTCTACATGGGCAGACTGAAGGAAGCGATCACAGTCCTACAAAAAGCGATACAGTCAGATCCTGAACGCGCACTCAGCGAGAGTTTACTAGTTAATCTGTGCACATTACACGAGTTGCAATCAGCAAATACGGGAGATAAAAAACTAGCTCTGTTACGTTTATTGTGCCAGCATAAAAGTGACACGATACCAAATGTCGTGGAAGCGCTAAAATTGCCTTAGTCATCTGACATTGACGTTAGTTTTGGCGGGAATCGTTTAAAATTATGTTATAATTTATTTCGTAGCGATATAATAAGTTGAAATTATTGTTTTGTTGTAAGGCTAATAAATATTATTGAAGTATATAAATTGTTCTTTTATTATGGTAGTGCAGTTATAAGTAAATCTGTACTAAAACGTATGGACAATTATTACAATATATAAGACATAAGTTAATGAAAAGTCGTATTCAACTCCAAGTGAAGGAACATTTCGTGGTTGTTTTTTAAACTTGCTCTACAATACCACTGAAACCACACTCAATAATATAAAAAAAAATACCTCAGAGAATATAATATTGCGTCAGATTTCACGACATTCAATACTGGTATTCAAGCCTATTTAAGGTAGGTAGGCTTTCTTTATGTATGAAGGTTATTTATGGGCTTTTGTTTATTGTAAAATATACCTGCGTGGTGTTAGTTCAGTGCATTCTCACAATTATAGAAGCCAATTAAGAGCGCTTATTCAATTTAACGCAAGTCAAAATCTCCGCGATCTATTACGATAGATCGCGGCTTGCGCTATCCTTTTACTATGAACAGCATAGGTCCACAGGAGAGCGCCGAGCAACATGTCCTCTCTCTGGAAAGGCTCGCTGCCGACTGATTTGAATCGGGTCGCGCGCAGTGTTTTATAGTACTTTAAAAAAAATTGTAGAAAAATAACAGAGGTACCTTAGTTGATTTTTTAAATTTTATCTTATAAGTAAGACATTCTTTTATTGCAATATGTATAAATTATATTCAATTAAGTCAAATATCTTGGTGAAAATAATCATTTTGTCGACTATAATTTCTAAAAAAATACACATTGTTCGGATTTAAATTTCGTAAGTTAGGAGTCCAAAATAAAAAAAATCTTTTAACTAACTATTTTAATAAGGATTTTTGCAGTTAGTTAAAAAAAATTGTGTGTTAGATCTGTCAGCAATTTCAGATATTTTTAGCTTCGAAATTGACACTAAAAGTGAAATTAAGTAATCATCGGCTCAGTTATCTTGATGGTATTCACAAATACTGTATTAATTGAAAAAAACTCTTAACTAACTACATAGACAATGAAATTACCTAAAATTATTAGTAATTCATATGTTTGTAAGATAAGTGGTTGATGGACAATCTGGTTTGAAAAATCACATATTTGAGCCAAACAGCGCACGGACCGCGTACACGGCCTTAATTCTCGTATTCTTATACCCATAAAGTTGCTAGGTATGCTTAGGTATTTTTTCTTTCCTGTATAGTTTATACAGTTTTTACATTTATAAAAAATTAAAAATATAAATAAAATTTTATAAGTAGGTGTAGTTTTTAAATTGAAATAATGATGTTGAAATTATTTCTATATGTGTACCTAGGTTTTCTTTTTATTTAGATGAATTTGCTAAGTTGTGAGAGACAAAATCAAGTCGGTTAAGTAGCAGTCAGGCTCCTGTAAATGCTAATAGTGTATTCTTAATTAATAATTGAGTACTAACTTAAAAATAGTAAGTTCAACTGTTCAAAGGAACCTTTCATGGGGTTAATGAAAAGAGAAATGTTTGTGACAATTTTAATTGATAAGTCAAACGAAATACAAATTTTTTTCGAATATTTTCGAGCAATCCCCAATGAGAAAATTGCCAAATGTTTGAGATCAATATACTAACAATTGGCAACTCTACGCGATTTTGTTGTATTAAAATGATTTTTGATACATTATTTTGATTTTTATCCGTCTGCCAAATCATGAGGTAGCTGTATGGAATATTACAATCACCAATTTTAATGATGATAATTTATGATATAACAGTAACATAATTTTTATTAGTACTTATTTCGCCGAAAATATACATGAGCTTAATGATGTGGGTCTGCATAACATGACCACCAGAAGTTTTTTGACCCCTGTACATAATGATCATGGTAAAACAATAAAACAAATCATCCCACTTTTATGTCCAATTATGAAGCCCATGCGTCCTGAACTTGAATTTTAATCTACAATATTCTTAAATACAAGATTGCTTTCTAGTCCTTTCGATCAAGATTTACGAATACATCGAAATGTTAAATTGCAATGTTAAATATTTACAATACTATATTTTAAATATGCATATAAGTGCATGATTTATTAAGATCATTAATGAAAAAAAAAAAAATAGGTTGATTGCAAATAAATGGGTTAATTCACTTCTCATTACATTCAAAAATATAAAGGCAGTATTTAAATAAATGATATTTCTAGTAATTATTCATGGTTGATTGAACAATATGGAACACAAAAGAATACTGATAATTCACAATAGCATTGATTACATTCTGTCAAAATGTGCTTAAATTATCCTATTCTAACTATTTACACAAGTTTTTAGCATTAATGACTCAATCCTCAATCATATTTTGTTTGGCAGACAGAAGTTCCCCATACAAAACACCATAATTTTATGGACTTCAAAATGTATATGCATTTTCTACCTGATGTCGATGATTTAATACATGAGTATTTAACATTAAGCATTATCAGCACTTATTGCTTAATCTAAGATGTACTTGAAACTAAGTATCTTATTCTAACCGAGCTGCCCAAGCTCAGGTAAACGCTTTTTGGCCAGTTTTGTCTCTACTGTAAAGTCAGGTGAGGATTTATTTACAAACAAATTTCCGTAAGTAATCATTAATCGTAACTGTTCAATTTAATACTAATAAGCGTCATGTATACTGTAAACAAAACATACACCAAAAGGCGCCGTATGTGTGAACATATAACACACAGTACAGTGAATATTATTGCGTGTAATCAATACAGAACTATCGCTACAGATAGGTTTGCGAGACGAGGCACCTCAACTAATTCAATACACGATTTAACAGTTGCATTAGTTCACTGTGATGTTTCGTAAATAAATAAGTCCGCTTATACACTATAAAGTTTGAACGGAAGATTGTTCACAACCGATTGCGACGGTTCCTTATGGCCCTGAGCCGCGCGCGGCGCGTCTTTGCGGATTATATATCCCCATTCTGACTTATCCCAATCCTCTTGATGAACTCCTCTTGAAGCATGACTGTTTTGATCATGTTAGGATGAGCTCCATAGGCAAGAGTTTGATCTGGGGTTGAGCAATATTGTTGAGTGCCATCTGTTAAAATCACTCCTTGGCCATTGCTTATTGAGCCAGCTGATTCAATTGAGTTCCAGTATGTTTCACTTGGTGATGTGGTGTTCACACCAGGTGGAGGGGCAGCAGGTGCTCCTGTGTACCTGAAGTAGGGGTTCTTCAAGTCCAATGTATTGGAAGATGAAATGTTTGTTCCTTCTAGACTGATCTCCATAGTAACATCATAACTTTGTCTTTTGTTTGCAAGCAATAGCACTCTGCCAGTCAAAGCTTGACCTTGTTTAGCAAAAATGGGTGTTTCTAACAAACATCTGACTTGATACCAATGTGTCAAGGGCTCCGTTGGTGCTGTGGACAGCCAGATATGCTGTGTGCTTCCTGCAAATAGCACATCAAACCAAAATGCTAGGCCATGGCAAGTTCCAGACTGTGTGAGCTCAAATCGGAAAGGAACTTCAATTCTATGCAAGTCTGTTTCATTAGCATTGAGGAAGTCCACCACATGTCTGACTGATCTTGCCATACATATGCGTACATCAAATGTATCAACTATCGGTTGTCTAAAATATTCCTTCATAGCAGCTGTGCGCAAAGCGCTAAGATCAACTCCATGAAAACATGATTGGTACCAAAAGTTTGCCTTGTTGTATTGCTCCATAAAGAGGGCATCATCAGTAAATGGAGCTATATGCAGGTCACCTCTTGTAGGATACATATTTCCATTTGGTTTAAGCCACTTCTTGGCATGTAAATAAGTTTCTAACATCCTTTCGTTGTACAACATATAGCCCATAGGTTCTGAAATTATAACATCTACACTTTCAGGGAGTTCTATTTCTTCTATTTTTCCCGCCACTACTGTAATTCTATCATGTAAACCATTGGCGCGAACTAGAGCTTGAGCGTGATGCGCCATGTTACTCGCTTCGACAGCATACACCTTCCGCGCTCCAGCTTGCGCCGCGAAAAAGGACAAAATACCCGAACCTGCCCCAACATCCAAAACAACCTTATTTTTAAAATCATTAATATTCGATAATATGGCCCGTTGATAAGTACTTGTTCTCACGTAATCCTGCATCATGTTTTGCTGCTGACTCAAGTAACCATAGAATTGAAAATATTGCATCGCCGATGAATCCTCGGTTCGTACGGTAAACACTGAGGATGTTCGGCCAGCTTTAATCTTGCTAACCAGTAAATGGAAATTTTGACAGTCAGCCTCCGAGGCGAACTTGAAAAACAACGTTTCATTATCTATTGTGAAAATATACGACTGGCCGGCAACTCGCGAGCACTCGCTCTGACTGTGGACGGGAAATTCCATCACTTCCTGAGCTAGCACAGGATCCGCACGTATCACTTTTACACTCAACCCTTGTGGATCATAATCCACGTTTACGTTTGTAGGGAAATTGAAGCGCGGAGCCAGAGCACCGTCATTGTTGACGGCAGATACCGTCACGCCGCGAAACGTGTTCGCCATTTTAGACACACGCGGTGGCCTTGTTACTAATGTTTTGATTAAAATACACGCGTTTGGCCAAACAAAGAGAAATGTCGTTGAGAAGTTTTGCGAAGACCGGTGTAAAATCGATCACTCACAAACTTCCTCCCTCCGTTTGTCTATGGTTACGGCGGCAGCGTGCTGATAATTTTTTTTTCTTTTGAAGGGTGCGTTCAGGTTAATTTAATTGTCTATGCTTAATTTGAAAATTTAAAGTTGGGTTTACAAAGGTTGCTTACATTTTATAATTATTAAATACTTATTAAATATGATGGAAACAAGATGGAAATGAGGACTGAATTTATAATATTTGGAGTCTTAACAAATTGTACATGAATCATACTTCGCGTTTTTATCATAATATGTAGAATAATAAAGCCTAAAGGTATGAAGGCTCAGTTATGATATTTTATTATTGATTTCTCAATGACTAAAATATCAGCGTCAAAAAATTATAGGAAATATAATTAATGTTATTAATAGGTTTCCGCCCGCGGCTTCACCCGTGTGAAGAAAATTCTAACGGAAATTATTTGTCCAGATCCTATAATTTGGATTTATAATAAGTAATTTAATCCAGCCATATAATGATAGTTGTGACGTGATGATGTATTTACAGATTTACACTGTTACACATTTGTGCGAATAATGCTTTAATGTCTTCATTTAAACCTATAGACTTGTGCCTTGCGGACTGCGGTAATGATACGAGACTCGAAACTGTAATTTTGTCTTAGATCATTAAGTAATGGATGGAGCACGCTGGCAAATGTTCTAACTAAACTTTCTGTCGATTTTGGTGCGGGGAGGGTAACTCACACTTTGAAACACAATCACACATTCACAAAAATAATTTGTGTCTTTACAAACTCAAACTATTACAAAATTGACAGACTAGCATGTTTTTGCACACATACATCGATTACACAGAAAAATCTCTGTACATATACGTAATAATACAATCGCTCTAAAGGGATGTAACCATATCGATATTACAAAAATAATAATTTTGTTGAAATTAGAAATAACATTAATATTATATTCATAAAAAATACTACACAGGTCATTTGTAACGTTTTCATCATTATTATATGCATACGAAAAAACAATAAAACGCCATTTTATTTGTATTTGAATATGTATTTATTCAACACATCACATATTATATTCAACGCCCGTGGTACATGTTTACGTTTTCTCTACATAAGATCCATCCTCGTACTTCAAGAAATATAATAAAAAAAGAATTATCGAAATCGGTTCAGCCGTTCTCGAGTTATGCGCTTACCAACACATTTTGCGATTCATTTTTATATATAAGATAAAATAAATATCGGTACAGAAATTTTTATTATTTCTGTACCGAGGTGTCCATTCTGATTTTCTCCCACAGCATTCAATCCACCTTAGCCTTAAAGCAGGATTTTTTGTAAATCTGAAATATACGCAATATTAATACATACATATAAACAAACTAGCTGCTCCGCGCGGTTTCACCCCCGTGGCTCCACTCCTGTTGGTCGTAGCGTGATGATATATAGCCTATAACCTTCCTCGATAAATGGGCTATCTAACACCGAAAGAATTTTTCAAATCGGACCAGTAGTTCCCGAGAATAGCACGTTCAAACAAACAAACAAACAAACAAACAAACTCTTCAGCTTTATAATATTAGTATAGATTACATAATAGAAAGGTTACAAGATTAACATTACAAAAAAACGGCTAAGTGCGAGTCGGACTCGCGCACGAAGGGTTCCGTACCATTAAAATGTTCTGCCAGTTAAAAGTAACCGAGCGTAAATTTTAATAAATATATACAAGACTTACAAAATAAACATTATACTCCTTTTTATGCGTTGTGTAAAATTTTAATATAATAAAGATTAATTATTCTCATCTCATTTCAAATTATACTTAGAAAAATATTTTTTTATCGACGTTCAAGTTAAAAGCAGTCCGTCACTAAAGAAAGTCGTAAAAATTTACGACCTTTTAAGCGACGAGTTTTTAAATTCAACTCTATCACTAAGTTCATAAAGATTAAATTTGAATTTCTTTTCAAGATAGTCTCGCTACATCGCTTTATAGTCTCGTGGGGAGTGCGGTTCAATATTGCGTTCTAAATTCAACTTATCGCTTAGTTCATAAAGATTAAATTTGTATTTCTTTTCAAGATAGTCTCGCTAAATTTGTATTTCTTTAAAATATAGTCTCGTGGGGAATGCGGTTCAATATCGCGTTTTAAATTCAACTTTATCTCTTAGTTCATAAAGATTAAATTTGTATATTTTCTTTCCATGATAGTCTCGTGAGGCCGCATCAATGATCGAGTAAACACATGACTCGATTATTTGTCTTGATCATATCGCTAAACGATACATCGACGATTATTAGAAATTGCATTTAAATTGATATTTACGTAAAAAAAATAAAAAAATACTTACAAATGAAAGGTTATTCCATCTTTTTTAATATTTGATGTGTTTGACTTGCTTCTGCAAGACTTGACAGCACAAAACGGCATTTTTAGCGGAGCACTCGCAGACGTCCTTTCGATGTTTTACGAATACGCACAGTGTTTGTAATCGATTACGCAAGTAGTTTTTATGAATGCATAAGATTTTTCGATTTGAAAAATCTTATACCTCGGCAAAAGGGGAAGCGCCTGTGAGTGTTATCCATTACTTAATGATCTAAGAATTTTGTGTGTAATTTACACTGTAATCAATCGCTGGGGTTACTATTAACCTATTAATCAAGGCTTATTCTTTTTAAAATAATTATTTATAGTTCTCATTCTAATATTAACTACGTTTTTTATTATAGAATTAAAAGAATACTATGTGAATAGAATCTAATATCAATTATCAATATTTCAATATTTTTATATATAGCAATAATAATACCAGTTTCATGTTTAAATTTTTATAATCTGTGTTTAATGTTATGACTTTTTTATAGCTGTCAAAATCACGTTTGAATTTTGTAGGTTAAATTTGCAAAACTAATAAAATAATTATTAAAATTGTGGCAACGCAGCACTGCCATTCATAAAATAAAAATAAAATAAAATAAATAAATAAAATAAATAATTATTAATTGTAAACATAATTTATTTTAACAAACTTATAACAATATGTCGAAGAAAATAAAGACTATGAAATGGCAATCGGTTGCGCTTGAAGGCTTTCCTATTGCTAATTCAGATAAATTCGAGGGATTCGTAGGCTTAGAAGAATGCACCGATTATGGTATGGATAAGGGAAATAAAACACCTAAAAAGGTAAATATTTTATGTGTAAAAAGGTTTGCTAAGGGTCGCACAAGATTCCCTCTTTCACATTTCATTTAAAGGTATTTCTTTAGAAACTTGCGGCACGAATTATGGGAGGGGGAGGGGGGAAAGGGAGGGGGGAGGTAAGGGGAGACACCCTATAAAGTGGGGGGGTGCGGAAACGTGAAAATGTTGCCCCAAACAATCATATGCTCGCCAATAATCTGTATGAATAGTTGTCCCCTCAGCAACATGCTTTTGAATGAGGGGAACTACGACCTCAGCTGACCGGATATTATCAGCACACACTTCCAAGCGTAGGTCTTCGCTTCCATCCTCGATCATTCCAAGGACCCAGTGTCCTTCAATCCGACGACCTACCTTTTTTGTTTGTGCTCATTTATAACCTTAGACTGAAACAGAACTATGGTTTTTAATGTACATTTTGACATTTGTTATCTTTTTTATACACAATTCTTGTAGTTTTATCAATGTAACTCAAAAAATTTTGAACATAACCTCAACAATTAAAATAAAGATTTCTCTGTAATTACACGTTTCCGCACGAAAAGCCGCTAATGTATGTTTCGGGGCATCATTATCGATCGATAAAAATTAAAATCGCGCCGAAATTCGTGCCGCAAGTTTCTAAAGTCAACCCCATTTAAACCTTTTGTAAACCATTAAACCTACAAGCAAAGGTTCACTTTTTGTATCCTCAATAATCACGTGTAGGTATCAAATATTAGGATCTCAATACAAACATCTAAATTAATCACATTTAATGACTTGGCTACATGTGTATTTAACAATAATTTGATGAGATAGGTAATAACTTTTTAAATTTAATAAATTATAATTATTTCACAGAAGAAACCCTCGAAGAAGAGAAAAGCTTCTGAAAACAAGAACATAGAAAAGGAGAATGCTGTCCCAAATAAGAAAATCAAGCTCAGCAATGGCTTTATAGTAGAATCTTGTGAAGCTGTAACTCCATCTTTAACCAATGAAGCTGAAAAGCCCAAGAAAAAGAACAAAAGACGGAAAAATAAGAAGAATAAGAAAAATACCGAAGATATATCTAAAGAAAACCCCAATGTAAAACCTAAAGACAATAATAATAAGAAGCAAAAAGTTAAATTGG
>CAJQZM010043695.1:0-10089 GCA_907164665.1 Colias nastes
TAGTAAATAGTGTTTTAGATTTGTTGTTGTATGAATAATTATTCTTAGCATAATATTATATCATAGGTATATGCTACTTCAAATACATGTTTTGATAAAAAAAACAATAGTGTAATGTAATAAAATAAAACTGCGTTTTATTGTAATCAATTTTGACATTATTTATTTCCCAAAATTACAACAAAATAGTTTACGCCAACAAATATAACTTTTATTTTTATAACAATCCTACTTGTTTTACATTCACGCCATCTAGACTTAAATCTTTATCATTTTTGTATACGTCTGTGTGTGTAAACGACCCTGTATGCAATGACAGATGTTATAATGCATTTTTTTACCGAATTGGGTGGATTTTAAGGCAATGATATGACATATTTCAATAAAATATAATATTCAGTAACCGCCATGACTATTCCTACGACCTTAATCTTTTCCAATTACGCAAAAACTCAAATAAACTAGAAATGTAGAATTCAGCGCCATCTAGCGGGACATTGGCTGGGAACAGATCGTAGCAATCACCTTAACAATCTCCACACTTCTTTGGAATTTTACGAGTGATACAATAATAGGTTAGTATTTAGCTGTGACTGACCCTGTTTCCTTTATTGAATAACTGCTGGGCCGCTGGGGGCTCAATGGGTTATATAGAATACGGTAAATAAGAAATCCCAAATGATATTATTCACTATTATACATATATATTTTCACGCGCGTTTACGTGCTATATAAAAAACAGCATTTTTCTTTTTTTTATCACAGGGCCCGGTCGAATGCACAGACCGACGAAACATACACCTCGAAGCCTTCAACTCTGGTTGACGAGATTCGCAGTAATGTTAAGGATTAGATTACACGAGCCGTTGTTGAAGGAGGCCGAACCGTTTGGCGATTTCAGCAAGCCTGATATGTTTTATCAGGTACGTTCCATATAAAATAGTGAATTCGTTTTCCTAATATTTAAGATGATTTTTAAAGTAAAGATTTGTGTATGAAATTATTTTCAAAGATAATTTTTACTGTCTGAAAACTTGTCATATTATAGTGTGTAGGTGTTGTGTTTAATGTTATACGTGTATATTGCAGAGGTTTTATTATTATGAAATATCAATATGTAATTAATGAATCATCAGTCTAATTTTCATAATATAAAATTTGGAAAGTTTTTGTTTTGGATGTTGCATAAAGCGACCGCCCAACTTTTAGCCTTATATTCCTTCCACATATCACGATAATATTATGTGTTTTGCAATTTTATAACTACTTTAATAAAAATATTTTATACATGTCTCACTTCAGCATGCGTAGATATCTTCCTAAATATTTCATTTAATTATTTCACAGTTCTACCCAGATCTATACGAGAACAGAAGTGGGTCTCTAGTGCCATTTTCATTAAGGCTTCTAGTGGCTGAATTACCCGGCCATGTCGGCAAGTCGGAGGAAGCTATGGACAGATTGTACATCATGTTGGATGTTATACAGAAGGTATGTGGTAAATAATAAACATGTGATAAACTATAGGTATCTATTTTATAATTGTTTTAAGAATTAAAGATTTTTTTATCTGAATTTACACGCGTTAAAAATGATAATTTGTCAGTTAGAATTAATGCAGATTTATACCTATGAAAAGATTGAATAAAAAGTTCGTTTTTCCATTACTTACACAGTAAAAACTTTCATATTTTTGTTGATATTAGTATACCTACATTCACAAGACATAAACATCGTTACATTACTATCTTTAAAATTACAAACTAATATAAATTTTATATATTATATTTTTAGATGCTAGCAAATCTGAATGACAATAAAACTGAAGATGGCTCAGAGACAATAACGGAGGAAGATAAAATAGAGTCGATTAGACTATGGTCCGGCAGGCGGGTACGGGTTATGCACTCTATAGTCAATTGTGCTATTGCGTTAAAGGTAAGTTTATGTAGTAAAATTATTTGTATTGTTTATCGATGTTCACCCAGTAATTTATTTATTTATATAATATAAATCCATTAATTAATGTCTATTGATAGCTCATTCCATATTCACCCATTAATTTATTTGCAATATATTGATTACTCTCGTCATTTAGGGCCGATTTTTCAATCCATAGTTAAAACTTATCCGCCCAATAAAGTATTACACGATACCTAATATTAAAATGTCACCCGTAAACTGTCAAAAACGGCCAAAGAATACATTTTTAAAATGATAGTTTAGTACGTTATTCGACGAATAAGTATTAACCAAGGATTGAAAAGTCAGCCCTTAAAAAAATATAATAAACTAGCCATACTGCAATGACAAGCAACAGGCGTACAACAACAGAGAGCAATAACTTGCGCGTTGTGTTTACACTTTCGACACTTTACTTTTAAGATGAATGTATCCATAATACTAATTCCAAATATTTCCTAGGACTATAGGCTAGCAACGAACACTCTAGTCACACTGCAACGACAAGCAACGAGCGCGCAGCAACAGAGAGCAATAACTAGCGCGTTGTGCCGGTTGCACTTGTTGGCCGGTAACGTTGAAGCTGCTATCACGCATTTGAATGAAGCGAGGGTCACTAGGCTGCATATGTGAGTGTAAAAGTTCAACTTCCATTGTATTTTTGAAGTGAAACGACTTTATTTTATTTTATTTTATTTTATTTAGCCCTTATAATCCATGACATTTAGACACGTTAAAATAAAAATTTCAATTTCGCATCATGGCAATAACACGTCACGTCATGGGGTTAGACGATGATTTTGGTATTTTTTAATCTTGCCAAAGAAGTTTCACTTCTGTCACGTCACCACGTGTGCTGCGCACACATGCCCTTTTTTTAGATAGATTATTTTCTTTGCATATTCTTATAAGACTTATTATTTAAAATTAACCAAATTTGTTTCATTCAACATTTACAATTAACAAAATCATTCAATTATTAATTTATTTATTCAAGAATGGCATCTATTCCGAAAAAATATCAACCAGTTTAACTACTTCATGCTTATCTAAATATTTTAGTGAATGGACTGTATTTTAATCCTTAAATTTATTTTTATTTTGTAGATGCCCAACTCCTGATGTAAGAGAATACGTTGATATGGGATTGATAGATATAGCACATGGAAAATATCAAGAAGCGTATAATAACTTCGCTAGAGCTGCTGATCAAGAACCTACTAATATTATGGTGAGTTAAAAAATACATTAGTAAATTTTATTCCAGATTTTTTGAGAATAGCGACAGTTTAGGATAAAAAAAATCCTTATCTACGTAGTATACTTTTTTAAAGTGAACATACAATGGTCGGCAAGCAACTTCACAAGTTGTTGGCGTAGTGGGGGAAGTTTGCGCATGACGTTTTAGTACATTTTTACATTCGCAATCATGCCCCCATTACGCTAAAATGAAGTCAAGTTACGTGCCGGTGACTATTATTCTTAAGAAAAATTCTATAAATAAAAGATGTTGTATAAATATAACAATTAAATAATTTTCAGGTCGCAAACAACATAGCAGTATGCCTTCTCTACATGGGCAGACTGAAGGAAGCGATCACAGTCCTACAAAAAGCGATACAGTCAGATCCTGAACGCGCACTCAGCGAGAGTTTACTAGTTAATCTGTGCACATTACACGAGTTGCAATCAGCAAATACGGGAGATAAAAAACTAGCTCTGTTACGTTTATTGTGCCAGCATAAAAGTGACACGATACCAAATGTCGTGGAAGCGCTAAAATTGCCTTAGTCATCTGACATTGACGTTAGTTTTGGCGGGAATCGTTTAAAATTATGTTATAATTTATTTCGTAGCGATATAATAAGTTGAAATTATTGTTTTGTTGTAAGGCTAATAAATATTATTGAAGTATATAAATTGTTCTTTTATTATGGTAGTGCAGTTATAAGTAAATCTGTACTAAAACGTATGGACAATTATTACAATATATAAGACATAAGTTAATGAAAAGTCGTATTCAACTCCAAGTGAAGGAACATTTCGTGGTTGTTTTTTAAACTTGCTCTACAATACCACTGAAACCACACTCAATAATATAAAAAAAAATACCTCAGAGAATATAATATTGCGTCAGATTTCACGACATTCAATACTGGTATTCAAGCCTATTTAAGGTAGGTAGGCTTTCTTTATGTATGAAGGTTATTTATGGGCTTTTGTTTATTGTAAAATATACCTGCGTGGTGTTAGTTCAGTGCATTCTCACAATTATAGAAGCCAATTAATTCTCGTATTCTTATACCCATAAAGTTGCTAGGTATGCTTAGGTATTTTTTCTTTCCTGTATAGTTTATACAGTTTTTACATTTATAAAAAATTAAAAATATAAATAAAATTTTATAAGTAGGTGTAGTTTTTAAATTGAAATAATGATGTTGAAATTATTTCTATATGTGTACCTAGGTTTTCTTTTTATTTAGATGAATTTGCTAAGTTGTGAGAGACAAAATCAAGTCGGTTAAGTAGCAGTCAGGCTCCTGTAAATGCTAATAGTGTATTCTTAATTAATAATTGAGTACTAACTTAAAAATAGTAAGTTCAACTGTTCAAAGGAACCTTTCATGGGGTTAATGAAAAGAGAAATGTTTGTGACAATTTTAATTGATAAGTCAAACGAAATACAAATTTTTTTCGAATATTTTCGAGCAATCCCCAATGAGAAAATTGCCAAATGTTTGAGATCAATATACTAACAATTGGCAACTCTACGCGATTTTGTTGTATTAAAATGATTTTTGATACATTATTTTGATTTTTATCCGTCTGCCAAATCATGAGGTAGCTGTATGGAATATTACAATCACCAATTTTAATGATGATAATTTATGATATAACAGTAACATAATTTTTATTAGTACTTATTTCGCCGAAAATATACATGAGCTTAATGATGTGGGTCTGCATAACATGACCACCAGAAGTTTTTTGACCCCTGTACATAATGATCATGGTAAAACAATAAAACAAATCATCCCACTTTTATGTCCAATTATGAAGCCCATGCGTCCTGAACTTGAATTTTAATCTACAATATTCTTAAATACAAGATTGCTTTCTAGTCCTTTCGATCAAGATTTACGAATACATCGAAATGTTAAATTGCAATGTTAAATATTTACAATACTATATTTTAAATATGCATTTAAGTGCATGATTTATTAAGATCATTAATGAAAAAAAAAAATAGGTTGATTGCAAATAAATGGGTTAATTCACTTCTCATTACATTCAAAAATATAAAGGCAGTATTTAAATAAATGATATTTCTAGTAATTATTCATGGTTGATTGAACAATATGGAACACAAAAGAATACTGATAATTCACAATAGCATTGATTACATTCTGTCAAAATGTGCTTAAATTATCCTATTCTAACTATTTACACAAGTTTTTAGCATTAATGACTCAATCCTCAATCATATTTTGTTTGGCAGACAGAAGTTCCCCATACAAAACACCATAATTTTATGGACTTCAAAATGTATATGCATTTTCTACCTGATGTCGATGATTTAATACATGAGTATTTAACATTAAGCATTATCAGCACTTATTGCTTAATCTAAGATGTACTTGAAACTAAGAATCTTATTCTAACCGAGCTGCCCAAGCTCAGGTAAACGCTTTTTGGCCAGTTTTGTCTCTACTGTCAAGTCTGGTGAGGATCTATTTACAAACAAATTTCCGTAAGTAATCATTAATCGTAACTGTTCAATTTAATACTAATAAGCGTCATGTATACTGTAAACAAAACATACACCAAAAGGCGCCGTATGTGTGAACATATAACACACAGTACAGTGAATATTATTGCGTGTAATCAATACAGAACTATCGCTACAGATAGGTTTGCGAGACGAGGCACCTCAACTAATTCAATACACGATTTAACAGTTGCAGTAGTTCACTGTGATGTTTTGTAAATAAATAAGTCCGCTTATACACTATAAAGTTTGAACGGAAGATTGTTCACAACCGATTGCGACGGTTCCTTATGGCCCTGAGCCGCGCGCGGCGCGTCTTTGCGGATTATATATCCCCATTCTGACTTATCCCAATCCTCTTGATGAACTCCTCTTGAAGCATGACTGTTTTGATCATGTTAGGATGAGCTCCATAGGCAAGAGTTTGATCTGGGGTTGAGCAATATTGTTGAGTGCCATCTGTTAAAATCACTCCTTGGCCATTGCTTATTGAGCCAGCTGATTCAATTGAGTTCCAGTATGTTTCACTTGGTGATGTGGTGTTCACACCAGGTGGAGGGGCAGCAGGTGCTCCTGTGTACCTGAAGTAGGGGTTCTTCAAGTCCAATGTATTGGAAGATGAAATGTTTGTTCCTTCTAGACTGATCTCCATAGTAACATCATAACTTTGTCTTTTGTTCGCAAGCAATAGCACTCTGCCAGTCAAAGCTTGACCTTGTTTAGCAAAAATGGGTGTTTCTAACAAACATCTGACTTGATACCAATGTGTCAAGGGCTCCGTTGGTGCTGTGGACAGCCAGATATGCTGTGTGCTTCCTGCAAATAGCACATCAAACCAAAATGCTAGGCCATGGCAAGTTCCAGACTGTGTGAGCTCAAATCGGAAAGGAACTTCAATTCTATGCAAGTCTGTTTCATTAGCATTCAGGAAGTCCACCACATGTCTGACTGATCTCGCCATACATATGCGTACATCAAATGTATCAACTATTGGTTGTCTAAAATATTCCTTCATAGCAGCTGTGCGCAAAGCGCTAAGATCAACTCCATGAAAACATGATTGGTACCAAAAGTTTGCCTTGTTGTATTGCTCCATAAAGAGGGCATCATCAGTAAATGGAGCTATATGCAGGTCACCTCTTGTAGGATACATATTTCCATTTGGTTTAAGCCACTTCTTGGCATGTAAATAAGTTTCTAACATCCTTTCGTTGTACAACATATAGCCCATAGGTTCTGAAATTATAACATCTACACTTTCAGGGAGTTCTATTTCTTCTATTTTTCCCGCCACTACTGTAATTCTATCATGTAAACCATTGGCGCGAACTAGAGCTTGAGCGTGATGCGCCATGTTACTCGCTTCGACAGCATACACCTTCCGCGCTCCAGCTTGCGCCGCGAAAAAGGACAAAATACCCGAACCTGCCCCAACATCCAAAACAACCTTATTTTTAAAATCATTAATATTCGATAATATGGCCCGTTGATAAGTACTTGTTCTCACGTAATCCTGCATCATGTTTTGCTGCTGACTCAAGTAACCATAGAATTGAAAATATTGCATCGCCGATGAATCCTCGGTTCGTACGGTAAACACTGAGGATGTTCGGCCAGCTTTAATCTTGCTAACCAGTAAATGGAAATTTTGACAGTCAGCCTCCGAGGCGAACTTGAAAAACAACGTTTCATTATCTATTGTGAAAATATACGACTGGCCGGCAACTCGCGAGCACTCGCTCTGACTGTGGACGGGAAATTCCATCACTTCCTGAGCTAGCACAGGATCCGCACGTATCACTTTTACACTCAACCCTTGTGGATCATAATCCACGTTTACGTTTGTAGGGAAATTGAAGCGCGGAGCCAGAGCACCGTCATTGTTGACGGCAGATACCGTCACGCCGCGAAACGTGTTCGCCATTTTAGACACACGCGGTGGCCTTGTTACTAATGTTTTGATTAAAATACACGCGTTTGGCCAAACAAAGAGAAATGTCGTTGAGAAGTTTTGCGAAGACCGGTGTAAAATCGATCACTCACAAACTTCCTCCCTCCGTTTGTCTATGGTTACGGCGGCAGCGTGCTGATAATTTTTTTTTCTTTTGAAGGGTGCGTTCAGGTTAATTAATAATTATTGTCTATGCTTAATTTGAAAATTAAAGTTGGGTTTACAAAGGTTGCTTACATTTTATAATTATTAAATATGATGGAAACAAGATGGAAATGAGGACTGAATTTATAATATTTGGAGTCTTAACCCGTGAAGCGTCAAATTGTATATGGATTATACTTCGCGTTTTTATCATAATATGTAGAATAATAAAGCCTACAGGTATGAAGGCTCAGTTATGATCACAGGTTATGATATTTTATTATTGATTTCTCAATGACTAAAATATCAGCGTCAAAAAATTATAGGAAATATAATTAATGTTACCGCCCGCGGCTTCACCCGTGTGAAGAAAATTCTAACGGAAATTATTTGTCCAGATCCTATAATTTGGATTTATAATAAGTAATTTAATCCAGCCATATAATGATAGTTGTGACGTGATGATGTATTTACAGATTTACACTGTTACACATTTGTGCGAATAGCGATGCAAATATGCGCCACCCAGATTCCACCCGGATCCGGGTACCTAGTTATTTTGCTTTAATGTCTTCATTTAAACCTATAGAGACTTGTGCCTTGCGGACTGCGGTAATGATACGAGACTCGAAACTGTAATTTTGTGTGTAATTTACACTGTAATCAATCGCTGGGGTTACTATTAACCTATTAATCAAGGCTTATTCTTTTTAAAATAATTATTTATAGTTCTCATTCTAATATTAACTACGTTTTTTAATATAGAATTAAAAGAATACTATGTGAATAGAATCTAATATCAATTATCAATATTTTTATATATAGCAATAATAATACCAGTTTCATGTTTAAATTTTTATAATCTGTGTTTAATGTTATGACTTTTTTATAGCTGTCAAAATCACGTTTGAATTTTGTAGGTTAAATTTGCAAAAGTAATAAAATAATTATTAATTGTAAACGTAATTTATTTTAACAAACTTATAACAATATGTCGAAGAAAATAAAGACTATGAAATGGCAATCGGTTGCGCTTGAAGGCTTTCCTATTGCTAATTCAGATAAATTCGAGGGATTCGTAGGCTTAGAAGAATGCACCGATTATGGTATGGATAAGGGAAATAAAACACCTAAAAAGGTAAATATTTTATGTGTAAAAAGGTTTGCTAAGGGTCGCACAAGATTCCCTCTTTCACATTTCATTTAAAGGTATTTCTTTAGAAACTTGCGGCACGAATTATGGGAGGGGGAGGGGGGAGGTAAGGGGAGACACCCTATAAAGTGGGGGGGTGCGGAAACGTGAAAATGTTGCCCCAAACAATCATATGCTCGCCAATAATCTGTATGAATAGTTGTCCCCTCAGCAACATGCTTTTGAATGAGGGGAACTAAGACCTCAGCTGACCGGATATTATCAGCACACACTTCCAAGCGTAGGTCTTCGCTTCCATCCTCGATCATTCCAAGGACCCAGTGTCCTTCAATCCGACGACCTACCTTTTTTGATTGTGCTCATTTATAACCTTAGACTGAAACAGAACTATGGTTTTTAATGTACATTTTGACATTTGTTATCTTTTTTATACACAATTCTTGTAGTTTTATCAATGTAACTCAAAAAATTTTGAACATAACCTCAACAATTAAAATAAAGATTTCTCTGTAATTACACGTTTCCGCACGAAAAGCCGCTAATGTATGTTTCGGGGCATCATTATCGATCGATAAAAATTAAAATCGCGCCGAAATTCGTGCCGCAAGTTTCTAAAGTCAACCCCATTTAAACCTTTTGTAAACCATTAAACCTACAAGCAAAGGTTCACTTTTTGTATCCTCAATAATCACGTGTAGGTACCAAATATTAGGATCTCAATACAAACATCTAACTTAATCACATTTAAAGACTTGGCTACATGTGTATTTAACAATAATTTGATGAGATAGGTAATAACTTTTTAAATTTAATATTAAATTATAATTATTTCACAGAAGAAACCCTCGAAGAAGAGAAAAGCTTCTGAAAACAAGAACATAGAAAAGGAGAATGCTGTCCCAAATAAGAAAATCAAGCTCAGCAATGGCTTTATAGTAGAATCTTGTGAAGCTGTAACTCCATCTTTAACCAATGAAGCTGAAAAGCCCAAGAAAAAGAACAAAAGACGGAAAAATAAGAAGAATAAGAAAAAAACAGAAGATATATCTAAAGAAAACCCCAGTGTAAAACCTAAAGACAATAATAATAAGAAGCAAAAAGTTAAATTGG
>CAJQZM010043714.1:0-11463 GCA_907164665.1 Colias nastes
CAGCTCTATATAATTCCATACAGATATAATACGTGCGGTAACCACTAATATATAAAGACGACTGACGGATTTTTGAATTTTTTGACTGACAGGCTACCGTCACCTACCGCCCGAATTGTTTTCGATTGTGTATGACTCTGAATGGACTCCTATTTCTTTCGAACAAGGTGCAAGATGCAAGTGCATTGTTTAGGGCACTTACGATTCGATGATTCGGGGTGATTCGGGTGTTTCTGGAAATACGATAATTGGCGAAGATCTGCATGCGCATTATTAATTTTGGAGTACTGTACATGCGTGTGTACGTGTTTGTGTGCGTGTATATTCCTTACCTAGGCTGATGATCCGGCTCAGCCACAGCCAGCGCTGCTCGTAACGGCGGCGCAAAGTCCCTCAACGAAGCAGCCAGATCCAACGCTGCTCGGGCACAAGTGGCCTGCTCCCCGCGACGTGCTCCCGCACTTAGAGCAGCGCTCGCTGAGCCGGCTGCTCGACCGGCTGATTGCAAGCGGGTGTACGACCATTCCGGCTGAAAATATATAGTTTAATAGGACAAATTCGTGATAGTATTGTAGTGACATTGGACATTGATAATATTTAGTTTAAAAGTATGATGTTTAGTTTAATAAGATATACCTACTCGTGAAATTATTGTATTGTAACCCATCTTGATAAGTGCACAAAGTTTGAATAAAATCTATAAGATTAAAGTGGGTCAAAATCGAGTCATAAACTTACGAAAGTTTTAAAAGAACTCAGTTATTGGACTGATAGAGATTTTTTATATGAACACTTTTTGTTTATGAGGACGAATGCACAACAACAGAGTAATTAAATACTCTGTCGTTATATGGATAGAGGTCTAATTCTATCATATATTATGAAAACACCCGATTGTACATAAAGACAAATACACAAGTATCACTTATTGCAACTAAAACATGCGGAGGTAAACTAAGAAAGGTTGATGTACTTTTCGACATTTCACATGATTAGAAATTGGTAGAATATCACTACATAGTATAAAACAAAGTCGCTTTCTCTGTCCCCATGTCCCTTTGTATGCTTAAATCTTTAAAACTACGCAAACGGATTTTGATGCGGTTTTTTTTAATAGAACGAGTGATTCAAAAGGAAGGTTTTAAAATATAATTTATTAGGTTTTAGATAAAGCGGGCGAAGCCGCGGGCGGTAAACTAGTTGTTTTCTATAAAAGACCTGCTTATACATAAGGACAAACGCACGAGTAATTCTTTCTTTCTTATTTTCAAGTAATTAAAGATACTGCTGTTGAATGAATAGTGGTTTAATTTTTTTCGTAATACATAGAAAGAACCACCGATCGAGCATAAAAACACTGTACGACAATAATAAAATCATTTATCGTAACAAAATTGTGCGAATGAAAAATGACGATAAAATAACTCACTATGATTTTACATTTTTCTTTAAATATATTTACAAGAGGTTTAAATCTTTTTATGTCGTCAATAAGCATTTAATATGTTACATATGGATACACAAAATAAATAGACAATTATTAGAAATAACACGCGAGGCCGGGTTAAATATTAGTTTGAATGTAATAAGAATGTACTGTGATTCTACACGGCTACCTTATTGATGTAGGTAGTTGATAACAAATCGCAGCAAGTCAACGACTATTAGCAAAGTGAGGGTAGTTGGGTCGAACGTCGTATAAACAACGTCCGAGCCCCCCCCCCCCCCGACCCCGGGCACGATTCGTACGAATGCGCCCAAAGGAAAGCGGCTTTTTATAGTATTCGACAGCTAAACATGTTCAGACATGAAATAATGACAACTACATTGACAACTATTTATCCACAAAAATATTAAATGAAAAGTTACGTCTAACACAATAAAAACGACGTGTGTCACTCGGGGACTGCCGCGGTAAAGCTATTGCATGCTATGCCTTCAAGCCACACCTCCGAGCCCGTTGGAGTGGGGAGCGTGAGGTTTTTTCGTTACGGAATTTCTCGATTCGGTCCCCGCGCTCAAGGCCCGCGATAGAAGCTATGCAATAGCTTAATAAGAAAATACAAAGTATCAAGGTGTATTCCCCTCACCGTCTGCGCAGGTATGGGCCTCAGCTCCAGTGCAGCAGCAGCTCGCTCCATCTCATCTATCTCCGCTTGGAGGCTGCGTAATATCTCGGCAGCTGCGTCCATTTCCAACCCACGGCATGATGCTCGTGCTCGGCCTACTGCCGATCTGTGGAAAGAGATATATTAGTCTATGAAAAAAAGAGCGTGTGTGCCGAACACACGTGTCAGAAGTGAAACTTCAGATTCAAAGAAACAAAAATCGTCGCCTTACCCTATGACGTGACGGTATTGCCATGACGCGGCCTTGAAATTTTACTCTTAACGCGCCTAAAGAAGTTTCACTTCAAAAATTACAATATATTATTAAGTTAAAAACTGGATTTTTATAAAAACATCTGTCCTTTGAACTGAGTGACTACAATTATTAATAAAATTAGCTTTCTATAAATTGTATCCTTAAAAACTAACCTCAAATCAGTACAGCTAGCCGCAAACTGGTGCGTAGTATCCGCTAGCTGTTTATTCGCCGCGGGTTCGCTCACTGTTGGCAACACGGCTCGAGCAGCTTGAGCCACGTGACCGCTTGGCTGGAAGAGATTGTTTACGTGAGTAGGTTGATATAGAGAAAACGTTACGATAGGAGGATAGACGAACATAATATGTGAAGATAAAAAATTATATAAATTTTTAAAGAATTGAAAAATTCGATCACGAAGCGAAGCGGTATTCAAACCCGCGTCCTCCGCCAAAATATTATGTTTAAAGTGAGACAGTGTAACACAGAAAGATAGCAACAAAAATATAAAAACACACAAGAAACAAGACATTTAAAACAATAAAAACTGATTGTTTTATTTTTAAATGTCATATTTGTACGCATTATATATCAGTTAAAAGATTTTTTGATATCAGTAATAGTTACGAAGTGGCCTGTACACATTTATATTATTATAAATATTTGCCAACCTGTAAGAAACTCTCCGCCGCGGTAATAAGGTCCAAACTCGTGGCCGCATCACTGGGCCTCGCCGCGAACGCTCCGCTCGCTTCGCGCAGGCGGGGCACTTGCTCGCTTAGCACTGTACATTCTGAGAGGAGTGCCTCCTGGGGGGAAGAGGCAAAAAATATCGTAGGGGAAAGGCAAAAAAATCAATAAAAATTTGGAAAAAACCAAAAAAAAAAGACGGGTTGCACTCCGGGAGTGCCGGCAGAAGTGAAAACGCGCGTAGTAGAGAGGGGATAGCTGTCTACTCTCCATCCGTCTTACGCTTTTTCGATCAGGTCACGTGTCCTGACGCGAGTTTTAGATTTTATACCCATTACAGAAAAAGTGCTCAACGCTGCTCAAGAAGTTTTCACTTCAAAAATCGATGTCAAATTTGAAATTTTTGAAAAGTAGAGCAAAAGTTATTTCCGACGATCAAGTTTCAAATACCGTACTTTAAATATGACATAACACTCATAAATAATATACTATTCATCAAGATAACTACAAAAACGTCTGAATTCGATAATTTACTTGCGAAATCAAATTTTAAATACAGTACTTTACACATGACATAATTCTCAAAAATCAAAATCCGATAAAAAAGTACAAAAAAAAAGACGGGTTGCACTCCGGGAGTGCCGGCAGAAGTGAAAACTTGATTATTAACGTTGAGCATGTTTGATATCCATCCGTCTTACGCTTTTTCGATCAGGTCACGTGTCCTGACGCGAGTTTAAGATTTTATACCCAACGCCGCTAAAGAAGTTTTCACTTCAAAAATCACAAAAAATGTCAAATATATGAACGAACCTGCGAATATTTGTTAGTGTTGTACTGCGTCGCATTGTGAGCGGACGCGATCAGCTGTGTAGCGCTCGAAGTAGCTTGTTTGGCGCTTTCCTGTTGAATAAAGTTTAAAAAATTACAATTTTTTCACATTTTTTGTCAAATGTTATTTAGTATGTGTGTTTAATGGTTAATGGTATTCAGTTTTTTTCCTTGAATTAACGTTACTAGTTAAAAACAATATTTTTTGCGGTCAAAAAGATCGAATGATAATTATTATTTACTGCGTGCAAACTTTCGCGAAAAATCTATTCTGTCATTTTTGTCAGCTATCTATAAAATAATAGCATAAAAAGGATTGTTTTATTTCTTTTTTTTCATATAAGTTGGAAAAATCATCACTCTTCCTTCTTAGCCGTCATTTAAATGCATTTTTGCAGTAAATATGTACTTTTTTTATCTCATCACTTGAGTACCCACTTATGTCACATCTTAATTCCCCACTTGAGCTTAATTTCCACACTTAAGTTTGAGTTTGAGTATAAACTCACATGCAGTCTCGCCACTTGCGCCTCAACCAGATCCTGTCCCTGCGCGTAGTCCACTGTGATGTAGCGGAGTTCTTCTGCAGCTCGGAGTAGCGCCTCTTGCTTGTCGCGATCCTGGGGAAAAACAGTTACTTTATTAATATAAAATTATTTTAAGCTATTGCATAGCTTCTATCGTACGCATGTACGTATTCGTACGTATAACTAATGTCGGAATCATTTTCCCTATTACAAGACACGCACATGTCTCTGTTTGTGTTTGTGCGTGTGTATGTGTGTGTTTGTATTCCCATACCTGCGGTTCGGACGCACAGAGCCGGGCCGCTTCAACCATGCGAGCGGTGGCATCTGCTAATAATTTTGCTGCAGCTAGTAATTTGCCTTGACTCTCCGATGGTTGTTTTTCGGCTTCCGTCTGTAAAATGAAATCATGCGGTATTATTTTGAAGTTTAACCACTATAATATTATTTTAAAGGTATGTGTTTACTTTCGATTTATCATATTGTTAATTGCTTTTCACACGACTAGTATTATTAACGCAAAAGTTTGTAAGCGTATAAGGATGTTTGTTACGCTTTCACGCAAAAACAAGTGATAGATACGTAAAAATTTGGAACACAGTTAAATTTTGCCTGGATAAATACATAGGCGTGATCAAGCTAGGATTTCAAAAGTATTTGAAATCAATTTTAATGTATTTTTTGGAAAACTAGTACCTTTCGGTTGGTTACATTTAAATTAGGTATATTTTTTATTTGGATTTGGATAAATTAAAGTCAGTTTGTGTGTTAGAGTTTCGCGTCAACAATTATTATAGTTTTAGTATTTCGTTCTATTTTTGCCGAAGAAGTTTCACTTCTGACACACACGCTCTCACCTTGATATCAGCAATGAGCCTGGCAGTGGCCTGTCCCAGCAGGCGGGCGCTGCGAACCATCTCCCCAGCATCAGCCGCTGCTCCGAGCCGCTCGCTGGCTGACAGCACGCTGTCCACCGACTGCGATACAGTCGCTTGCCCGCGGCGGTCTGTTAACGATAACATATTATAGATTTTATATAGAGAAAATTGTAGGATTGTCTGTTAAAAGTGACTTTTGAAAAGAAAATACGCTGGCAAACTGAAAATCAGCGCTGTTCGGATATCAAAGCCCGACAGTATGGTTGATTCTGTCCTGTCCGCCATATTTATGTATTTTGAATTTAATGTAATTTTAAGTTGTTGTTCGGTATTAAAGCTTGTTTTTTCTATCTTTCTTTAATATACGCTTAAAACTCAATAAGAAACGAAGCAGTATTGCACATACAACTATCTTTTAATTAGTACAACACTAGCTTAACTATGCGCGAGCTGGCGAGCTGCTCTACAGCTTGGGACCCTAGCTGCGTGCGGCATGCTGGGTTATGGAGGGGGCCCGTTTGTGCCGACCCTTCGGCAATATCCCAACTTACCCAGTTCACAATGCGCCAACAATCTCTCGAGCTCGTCGGTCACGCGTCGTGCAGCAGCAGACAGCTGCTCGACCGCCGGCGCCGCAGCTTCGGGCGCGAGCTGGCACGAGCTGGCGAGCCGCTCCACAGCTTGCGCCACTTGGCGGGCCGCGCTCTCGAGCTGCGTGCGGCATGCTGGGTTGTGGAGGGTTGGCGCTACCACCTGTTTGTCGAGTTATAGGTATTTTGAGTTCAATTTTCCGCATTTTTTTTTTTAGTTTTGTTTTTCTAATTGACGTGACTATGCTTGCTGTAAAGTATTTGAAACGTAGAGATAAATAATGATATGAATACGATACAATTGCGATAATTAATTTCTAAATTAATTCATTTGTAATTTGCACTTGTAATAGTGTAATGACAAAATTAAGTTTTCACAGGTATAAATGATCTACTTCTCACTTTAAAAAAGTATACTGAATAGATCTCTAAAGTTTTCATAAAACACAACTGCTAGATCATCGAGAAACAGTAACCATAAACAAGAATTGTTTCTCATCTGAAAAAATGAATACTATTATATCCCCTCCCCTTTACTATGGTAGTAAATAAATATCTCCTGCATTTTGGCAACAATAATTAATGAATAAATAAATGTTTGTATTACAATTACCTTAGCACAAGCGACCAGCTGGCTGGTAGCTAACGCACAGTGCGTAGCGGCCGCTATGATCGTGTTCTGCAGCGGCTGCTCGTCGCGGCACTGAGCGGCCACGTTCTTAGCTTTAAGCACTAGCGCTGCTGTAGTGTTCGCCACCGCTTTGGCCAGCGAGAGGAGTATATCCTGTATTATAAATGATGTGATGTTTCATTGATGTAAAATAATGACTTTGACACATAGCACGCCTTACTGCCGCGCTATAACGCCGAGCTGTGTGGATTATACTGCCAAATTGCGACTGCCAGCGCTATACGCTTTGGCTATAGTCAATTTGTGACATGCTCAACATAACAGCGCTATAGTGTGGCGATAAAAACGCGTCCTATCTATCAAAAGTTTGAACAACTAATTCCACGATCTCGTTAAAAATTGTCCGAAACAAAACTCGGCCAACGTGTGTATTAGGCACAGTTTTCTATTGAGCTATACATAAATTTTTCTTTAATTTGATAATTAATGAAGCGAGCGAGATCCGAATATTTTGTGATGATGCGATTTCATAAATGATGTCAATTTGTATAAGCCTAAAATAATTGTAAATATTGTATGCGTTTTAACTCTGCAATATATCATCTATATTAATGATCAATATGCACTTATGCACTCATATTCCAATAATATAATAAGTATAAGTCTGTGAATTTAAATGATAATTTAGAGTGTCATCTTCAGTAAAAATCTGACTATTAAATTTTCAGCGTGACTCATTTTAAGCGAATATCTTACAGAATTTATAGCAGTTCTTCTCTAAAGGGCTACTAGAAACCCTTATCTTAATTTCAATACATAATACATAATATTTTTTTCTTTATATTCGTTTCCTCTATAATTCAAATTATTTTTTCATCGAAATATACTCTTGTGTACTTAGACGATTGTATTCCCATCTCAATATGTTATAAGGTTATTAAAAGCTCAATTATATTCTGTTGCCAATATATGCCTTCATCGAAACCTTATTTCAAGTCATTTATCGAATGTTTTTCAAGCTAAAGTTGCACATGTTACTAAAGTTATGTAGTCCTATAATCCATGAATATTACCACATAATAGTTATATACAATTTTACTCAAGAAAGCTTATTATATCAATTGTTATTGGTATTATAATGAATATATTTACAAAATTAATCTGGACAGTTAATATGTTATTTGTCTTCATATTTACATCATATAGGCACAGCATTTTTCTTGTTACCACTAAAGACTGTGTTTATTAAAACAAAACTGTTCAACTTCAAACTAAACAAACCTTTTAGAGTTTCTGCACTATCTATTCTATGGTAATATATTCTCTAGCCAATTTTTACAACTATATACAGGGTTTGGTTAGTAATAAAATATTTCTAATTATTTTTGTCACTACATTCACTTTACAGACAGTTAGTCGAAAATAAAAAGTCCATTGTAATATAAAAAAGCAAATGTATTAACAAAAATAACATACGGATGGCAAGATTGTAAGTACAAACATGTGGCGCGTGTTTATTTGACAACATTTCCCTGAATACTACATATTTAATAAAGTAACAATATATGAAAAAATTTTGCTCTCAAATTTCCATAGCTAAATGTTGTCAAATAAACACGCACCAAAAAGATTTGTGTAACTCAAAAATAGCGAAAAAATAAAAACTTAAACGTAAATAAAACAATAAATTTCCCATCGGAATAAAACTGAGTGTGGTTTGATAAAAAATATCCTGTCAGATCATTAAAAAAACTGTCATTAAAATTGAAATTAATAAAAATAATGTTAAGTTTTATTCCAATAATAAACTGTTACTAAAAATTAATTAAGTGCGTTACAAAACTGTGCATTATGTACTTCTATATTATGTAAATGTTATATTGAAAACAACGAATAATTCGTATTAACAAAATAATATGTGATGTACAATACAATGATAAAAACATGGCAAACTTTAAAAGCTATAATACTAAGCCATTTGTAAAAAAAATGTGATGAAATGTAGATACAAAATAAAATCCCTCAACCAAATAAAAAAAAACTTAAAACTACAAAAAAACAGAGAGCTGCCATTAATAACAAATAATACCGAATAAATTCAACCAATAACATTAATTATATATTTTTAACCGATTTAGGAACTCGATTGTTAGTATATTATATTCTTTTCCTTTTAAATTCAGACTTCTAAATAAATGCTAAATGACTGAAACCATTTCAACGCTTGCTTCTTAATAAAAAATGTGTGCGTGTACTAGTGTACACACGTAAGAAGTGAAACTTCTTTATGACCTTATTTTTTTTTTTTAAATAATTTACTATATGCAACTTTACAGAAATACGTCGAATCACGTGTGGTAGGGATAAGAAAAAGATGGCGCGTAACGGAAAAATGTCACGCGTAACGAAAAAATGTTACACTAAATTTTTTTCCAACCCCGATAAAGAAGTTTCACTTCAAAAATTAATATTTTGAACTATGTAATAGCCTCTATATTATTTATTTTACATTATTCTTTTGTTAGTGTTATTATGACTGTTAATTTTCTTGTAATAAATAGGGTTTAAAATATCTCTTGTGAGAATATTATCAAATATGTACTTTGAATTCACATTTACACCCTACCGCAGTCAAATGAATACTTTTTTGAAGTTTTTACAAAAAAAAAATACAGTACGGAAAAAATGCAGTAGTGCTTCAGATTTTTTCATTTTTAAGGATTTTATGAACATTTTGAATATAATGTACTTTATACATTTTAATATGAATAATGCTATAATTTTAGTACGCGCAAGCGTTGAAAATGGCTCCTTAAATAACGACTAGATTACAAACTAGTGTCGTTATTAAGTCCAATATCATAATTATAATTTTTCATAATAATTTCTCGCAATACCACCTTAAATCTAAAAAAAAATCAATTGATACTTCGCAGTCTTTTTCCCCAGTGTCTTTTAACAAAAAAAAAGTGAAAAAAATAAAATAAAAAAATGTGTGCGTGTACTAGTGTACACACGTAAGAAGTGAAAGTTCTTTATGACCTTATTTAAAAAAAAATAATTTACTATAATATGCAACTTTACAGAAATACGTCGAATCACGCGTGGTAGGGATAAGAAAAAGATGGCGCGTAACGGAAAAATGTCACGCGTAACGAAAAAATGTTACACTAAATTTTTTTCCAACCCCGATAAAGAAGTTTCACTTCAAAAATCGTAATTATTTAATTAAGGAAAAGGACGGCAATAACAATTGTCTGAGTAAAAATTAAGTGTATAGACCCGCACCGTTAATACTAAATTCAACTCTAAAACAATTATACTAAAGTATAAAATTGTTAAGTCATTGTGATTATTAAGGTTTATTTTCAAACGCACAATACGAAAGGATATAATATATGTATTTCAAATATAAATTATGTTATTTATATGTGCCGTTATCATGTGATTAAATCAAACCTTTATATATTATTTTTAAATTCTCAAATTAAAGATATTGTCTTAAAACGCCGCCAAGATTCGAGTATGTCTTTTATGCCGTTCTCAATAAAAGTTGGAATGCATTGTAACGATATTTAGTGACGGATAGACATCACCTACCAAGTGAACATTTCAAAACATTTCTCATCATCATCACCACTTTCACCTTCCTCACAACCGATCTTTCTCAACAACCATTGTATAAAAATGGCTAGTAACACGAAAATCATCGCCAAAATCAATAGAATATTCAACCAATTCTCTTTGAATACCGTTTTTAGTTCGAGTTCTAAACATATACATTGAGTACAACATTTGAGTTCAGTACGAGGACACCGTTTCTTACAAAACTGGCAGAAGCCGCGATGTTTCGCATCTGTGGCCAAAAACGTAGGATTGTAAAAGATCCGTATTTCAGTTTTACCTTTCGGTACTGGATTGGAATTATTCAATTGTACTGTGGTCGTTCTATCCCTATGTTCACTTGTGTAATATTTCTCGCTACGTTTTATAAAACTTTCGAAATCGTCGCGTTTGTAATTTAACTCATTTTTCGTGAAACTAGCTTCCGCTTTTTCTACGAACGTCTCTGTTGTTGTTAAAACGCGATTGTATTTGTCCAAATTGAACAATTTCATGTTTAGAGAACCGGCAACTTTTACATCTGGTCCCTTTTTGGTTACGTCATTTTTTATACTGTGGCATTCTATTTTCTTGTCGTTAAATTTGTTGAATTGATCGTTTATATTATTTTTATCTGTATTGTTGGAGAGAAAGAATTTTTCGCGTAAAATTTCATTTTTAGTGCGACGATCTAGGTTAACGTTTGGATATAAATCAGGTTTATAATTGATATTAACATAGTCGTGGTGAGAGAAATCTTTTTTGAAATTGTAAATTTTTTCCGTTATATTTTTCGGGTGTAAATCCGGCGTTTTATTATCTGTATTAAAATTACGCTTTTCCGCACTATCCCCTAAATAATGTTCACAATCGTGCAATATATCATCGATATTATTATTTTTATTATCATCCACGAGCGGTGTTTTGGCTCGATTTATGTCATTTAACGTGATCGGTCTTTTGAAAGTGACATTACAATACTCTAAGCTCCTATAGTAATCGCTATCTGACTCTTCTTGTATCACATCTAGCATTTTACCCCAGTCTTTACTCGTATCAACATCTTCGTAAATACCATCATCATCAAAGCTATCTCTCTTATCACCGCTATCTTTATAAAAAACATTTTCATGCGAATCGAAATCAGCACCGTAATCATTCTTATCCTTACCAAAGACGACTTTATAGAAATTGTCGTAGCAATAATTGAGTTTTCTATAGAGATATGACTTTTTGTGTTTGTTCCGTTCGTCTGGCGTGTTGTTTGTCTGTCTGTTTACCTGTGTCTCCTTGTCTTGCGGTGTTTCTTCGCCGATGGTGTACAGAACGCTTGTGGACGCTTCTCCGAC
>CAJQZM010043720.1:0-14711 GCA_907164665.1 Colias nastes
ATGTTCTACAGATTCCATTCTAGTGTATGCTTTGCAGATATTTGGGACGCTGCATACAAACCCGGTTCGGAACATTAAAAGAAAATTATAAGTAATATTTATCGTGTAATGATATGTATATTTTAATAAATTAGCCGCTTATGTTTCATTACATATGATGCTGCAGGGACATTCCGTATCGGAATACGTGATCCGTTGATAGCTAATTATGATTTATTAATTGGCGAATATTTTTTTGTAAGATTTATCCAATATTTAATGTAAATAGTATCCTGGAATTAGTTTTTAAGAGTTAATTTGTAAATAAAATATTGCCTTGTGTGTATGTAACTCTTCGATTTTATATTAGTTTAAGGAATTAGGAGGTGAAAAGATAATAATTATCGTAGATCTTAGTAGAACTAACAGGTAAGTTATGAAATCTAAACTTTTATATTGTAAATAACTTAAAATACAGTACATAAAACAAAAATAACTTATGAATATGGCTTGAATGATCGTGCAGGTAACATTTGTTACTAAAAACGTACAAAAAACTTGAATTCATTTAAAGATATTGTCTAACTCGTGCTGTTATATCACTCTTAGTCTCTATTGACATACAAAAAATAAGATATAAGCTTAAGAAAAATATAGTACGCTTTAAAAAATCACACATGCTACGTTTTATTTATCCCAAATTCCCAATAACCCAATGTAAATCAACAACATCTAAACAGAGGTTGCCTGCATAAACACACATATACCAAGGAACCTTAGCTGGCCAGCTAAGAGCCGGTTAATTAATGTTGGTGCCCTCTAATGCAATTATGGAATATTAGGTTAAGTACTCGGACGGCGGAGACGCACTTAGCACCGCATCCAAGATACAAACTAGTTACTGAACGTCTCTGGGCATGCAGCATTATAATAGATATTATCTTACCTGAATATGGTGTGATGAAGTATTTTTCTTCAGATAAATACCTTGTAGTAACGCTAATACCTCGATGATGTATTGTTTAATTGCAGTACTAAAGTATCATTCATTTGTACAGAATACATACTCATCTTGCTGTGTATGTGTTTATATGTATGTAATGTACTTATATCTAATTGATAAAATGTGTTAAAATGTACTATTCAATTATCTATTATTTAAAAGACTACAAGTTTTTGCCCAAAAATACATCATATTTGATACTTTAGTTATGACCTATGACTAAATAATAAAAACAAAAACAACAAATTTGAAAAATGTATACACTCAAATACATTTGTTAAAAAATAATGATTGTTCATTTAACATTGAGTAAAAAGTATAAAGTGAAAGTATAAATAACATAGAGGATATTTAAAATGCATCGGAATTTTTGCTTTAAATTTCCAATGAATTTATATTTTTCATGATAAGGTTAGTGCTACAATACATAGATATACTGAAACTTTAAGAACCTAAAAATAATCATGTCATCCTTCTTTATTATTTAGGTTACACTATTTCTTTTGTAAGTTAACTAATCTGTTTACATTTTAAATGTATATTTCGCATACGTTGCCACAGTATGGTCTGTATTGAAAAGTTTCCAATTAATTATTTTTTTATTAAGTATTCTAAGTTTTTAGAAATCCGAAATGGGTCCTCATTTAGGTCCTAATCAAGACTCCAAACTTACATTCATGTAACAAACATACGCTAGATTTTTATACATCTAGTGTATGGTGAATGCGTAGCGCGGATCTGCGCTCGGCTGGCCAATGCCACAGTTGTCTAATTGTTTCCGATCTCTGAATAACCACTGCGCTCAATTGACGAAATTTGAACACGTCAATGGCAACCGATAAAGGTATAGTACCAAAGGTCCCCATTGTCCATGAATTTTGGTTGCTGGTTACTAAGTTGGCTACGAAATCTTAAAATTGATTGCTCGGGGAGTTGGGGACACTGTCACGAATTTTTAAACAGTGAAAATATTTGTGTATATTTGCCACAAAACCATATATTTACAGACTCCACATTTTATTAACTAATTTCATATTATTTAACTGACCTTTGTTGACATGATAATTTATACTGATAGTAATAAATAACCTATTACACTGATAAATTTTGAATGAAATGAACCTTACCAAAATTTGAGGATTTCTCACAACTAGATTTTCATGCATACAACATCCAGTCTCTAAAAATTGTTAATCTGCGATATTTTATCTTCGCATAGCTCTTACTTAGACCTAGCCATTATACGACCTAGTCGAAACAATGTAAAATAACGAACATGCTTAAATTAATATTGAATCAGGGAACCGATGAATTCCTTGTAAATATTTTAATTAAAATTAAATTATTGACTAAAATTTTGATATCAAAATACATTATACAGTAACCACAACATTTAATAATGGAAATGTTTTTAAAACAACAGCTCAGGTGGCCTGGATCCATTAGCATGTCACTATAAAATTAATACGCAGTTTGTTTTTCGCGACACTTAAAACAGTATCCATTAATTGCATCATAAAAGCCATTCATGCATGTACTACATAGTAATTAGTTTACAGCGAACCTTTCAATAAAGTGGGAGTTAATTTAACTTCACAATAATAAGCTTTGCTTTGAATATGACCTCCTGTATGGAGACTGTAGAGGTATGTAAAGGTTAAATTTTATTTTATCATTATATTCTCTTATTCAACTTACTTCATTTATTTACTTTATAAATGTAACTTGGAATATTGATGTGTGTTCTCTTTTCAAACGTTTTGTTTACTGGATTAAAGGTAAAGTATCGATATTGCATTTATTTTATTGTGGGTCTTACTCGCGTTCACTATTATAACGGATGCGTTATTTCATTCAGGACCTAGAGATTTTTTTTTTAATAATAAATGTAGTTATTTTTCTTATAAACACGATTAACAACATAACATAACCTACCTATACTTTCAAAATCATAGAGTATTATCCTTAATACCATCCAATCCCATTGATGATTTTTTATTTATTAAATTATATTATAACAAAAACAACATAGTGGCTACAAAGCTAGGCAACAAAGATAATTTATTAGAGCATGGTATATTCGGACACGGTTAGCGAGTCGGCGCCCGCGCACCGGAAGGGCGCGACGACACCGGACGTCCTCGCGACCCGTGACCCGACCAAACGCGGTTTGAAAGCGGTGACATACACACGTGATAATACAAAATATTTAATTTAATTAAATAATTTAACAAAAATAACGGATGTGGAGGATCTGTCTTCTGTATTGGCTGAAAAGTGTTCGTATTTGATACAATTTTAAAACAAAATTGTCAAAAAACAATGCCTAGTAAGAAAAACAAGGAACTGTTTTAAAATAAAACTTTAGTTAATTCTAGTGTTGTAATAGTATTTTCTTGACTGTCTTTATTACGGGCATAATTACGAAGTGCAAAATGTGTTAAGAGCCCTCGATCCACACTCCGTCTTGGCGATTGACGTGAAAAGGCAATTCGCCTTTTCTGTTTTCTGCTTGAAAGGTATGGGATTTGTTTATTACTTATTTCAGAGAAACACAAATAGTTTAGTAGTTACCACTTAATAAAGTATTAGCACTTATCATTATTGAATTATTTAATCATATATCATTATCAATACAAACTACATAAAATAAAATATCCCTATAAAAGCAAAAATTAAGCGCAGAAACTACGGTCGGTTCGGTTTTAATTACTACAAATGCTTGAAACAAAGTAGGCAATTACATAAATAAATACTAGAAATCAATCGCTTTATTTACAATTAAGAGTTAGTATTAAATATTGTCTTAGTAATTAGTTATAAATAGTTCATTTACAGTCTTTTTGTCAAATAATCAACATACTTTTATTGGTCCATCGCCCCTTATTTATAAAATTTGTGATTTCACCGCAATAGATTCAATATATCAAACTGGCTCACTAAAAGCTAAAGGAAACTTTACCACAAAATCTAATATAGCGGATATTGAAGTATTGCTTCTAAGAAAACACCATAATAGCAAAATTTTACCAAAATAAATATTACGAACAACGTAACACTTTACATTGTAGAATTATATTTGAAAACAACAATTTCACGGCAATAATGTACGGTTTGTATGTTAATAAAATTTATAGTCTTTTCAATGTATTTTACGATAACCTTTAGGTACCTGCGTAAAATAATTTAATATGTACAAATGTCATACGTACACGTCCCTTTCAAGTCGTGTTCACAAAATCCATTGAGCTCGAACAAACACTGTGATCATTTAACTAACAAAATTACTTAGGGAATGAACTTAAAAGGAGCACAGGCTATGCTTATAGTATCGTACGAGGAATAAGATGTGTCGTGGGCTCTACGTATGAGACCTTCCCCTTGACACCGTTTGGCCGTAAACGCTTATTTTATGTACTTACTCGTGTTTGTGGGAGATTCGCATGGGGTGCGAAATTAAGTTACGAACTGGCATTTTGGAAAACACTTACTGCTAAATACAACAATGGAAAAACTTTTGTCACTTATTATGTTTTCGTAAACTATATCTATATAAGTGTTATTGTACTACAACAACTTTACAGATTTCTTCATAATACGTTCTTATTTGGCTTTACATAATATTTTGATTGTATTAGTTGTTTTAAAATTATTTATAAGTACTTTTCATTTGGCAGTATTTCTTGTGCAGTCTGATTTCCCTTTAAAAAAATCAATAAATAAATCGATTAATAATACATTTTATTTTATTTATTAATGAATTTACCTACAAAACATGAGTTTGTTAAGCTTTAAGGTTTTATTAAGTATAGTTACTCCAGAATGACTCTTCGAGCTAGACGCTGATCAAAGACGCGACGCCGCTCGTCCGGAAAATTGCCCTTACCCAATGAATATTATTAAACTCTTCAATAGTTCCGTGTTACGTGTTGTTTATTCAAGGTACGAAAAACTTATACAATTCCCTCGAGCAGTAGCTAGACTCGATGCAATTTACCTAAGATATTGGTAAATAATGAAAACAAAAGTAATTTAAAACTCTACACCATACACAATACACATATTAAAATTTTATAATCTATTCTATCATTCTATTTCTATATTTTATTTAAATTTTATATGCAACAATAAATCATCATAATTAATAATATTATGTAGAGCCGTAGATCTTTCGTAGCGCGTAGCAGTTATAGCTGAGCTACGTAGTGTACACCAAAACTGTAACTATTTGAACGTAATCAAGTATGAAAATCGTAACCGAGCACGTCAAATGATTACACGAGTGTTAGTTACATTAGTACATGTTCGTCGCACGCGGGGGCATGCGCTTAATCCGGGAGTGGTATAGCGCGCCACGCTTCGCCGGCCATATTTAGAGATATGTGACGATCCAGCGGATGCCCAGTGAACCGAGAGAGGATGTGAGTTATTAAGTGGTACACTTTCAGGTGATCTCTCGAGTGAGAGAATCGCGCCCGGCCCCCGAACGACCCGGTTCCCACTGACAATCGCGGCGCTATAAAATTGTAGTTTGTCTCATTTTAATGTACTTTGTGAACAAAAGAAGTTGGTAATGTAATTTTAAAAACTGTTACGATAATTCTTTTTTATTTAACATATTTTAAGAGTTCTTCACGATTTTTTTCAATTGCGCAAAGAATATCAAAATGATATTTATGTTATAATACATAACGATTTTCCATAAATTTTTATTCTCTTAAAAACAAGACAAAATACAGTTGTTAATGCAAATACTGAGAACTTGATATAAAATATATTTAAATTAGTATATCGCTTCCTAGTATGTATTACATTTAATTAGAGTATTGATCACAATACGCCACATCCATGTAATTGAAAGAGATCGGATTGTGTTTATTCGCGTCCCGTGCTCGGCTCATCCATTCGTGTCGCCCCTCTGATGTTATTCACATCATATCAAACGTTTAGAGAGCATTAAACTGATTCTGTCTATAGCTATGAGTTTACCTGTTGAACACCAATAATCCATAAGTGGATTACATATGTGTTAAGCAGATGGTACAACTTTCAATAATTATCGTATCATCGAATAATGGAACAAAACTAATATTATTAACATTATTGAGTGACCTGCTTGAATTTCACATGTAAAACGGATATTGTTTCAAATTTTATTTATGTAAAATAATATTAAGTTTTGTGAGCATCATGGATTTTGTGAAAATATGTATCTAATACAAACTTTACATTTTATTCTAAGTATTATTGTGCTCACAAAGATATGTAGTATTTAGTAAACTGTGGTACAAACTACAAAGATGCTTATATACGTAAAGATATCGTAGCGATAAACCGTCGAAGAAACGCTGAAAATATTCAGTACAAAATATTATATTCCTACAGTCGATGACTCAATTGAATCAGTGTTTGAATTGCCTTAATAAAGTGTGTTTGCTGCCACTTAATGACCACTAAATGGATTTCAGCGCATCAGTATTGCGTTAAAGCTAGTGAAAATTAATTAGTCACATCGTTGTCACAAAGCTTATGTGTATCGGAGGCTGCAGCGGAACTAGGCTTCATTGGCCTCTAAATCAATATCCTGTGGGCCGTGGGCGCGGCTGAAACTCGCCTCCATTTGAATAAAACTACGTTAACTATGTCCTCAAGGTACTGATATTATGTCCTCCAATACTAATGTGGTAAGCAATAAAAGCGAACGGTAACTGTCTCTTATTTAGCCTCATAGCATAGGTTAGTCTATGATATTCATAGGACAGGTTATTGTTGAAAAATATTTTGTGTTCTTGTAGAATTAAAATGCATATATTTATTAATATTTCTTTAAGTAATACCTATCGATGTAAATGGTTGCATCGATAGGTATTACTTAAAGAAATATCAACAATATATTCAGCCGTTACCAAAACGTAATAAAGGTTCGTAGATTCAGTTCTGTAGATAAACCAATAGATACAATATGTTTTAATATTATAACGTCGTTTACATTTTTCAGTTTACTAATAATACTTAAATCCGTCTTATTCATTAAACATGAGCCTCCATTCCATACCTACGTCTTTTCCCAATTAAAGCGCAGTAACTAAGCTCTAATGTCGCTATTTTACGCTAACTGAACAAACATTTTCATCACTTGTTCCAAATTCCATGCGATAAAAATAAACTAGATATTTTCAGTGACAACTATAACTTGACTATTGAAAAGTTATGTTGGTCCTTCATTTTACATATGCACCAAAATTTACATTTTGTTAAGTTATAGAACATTTGGAAAAAATATTGCACTTATTAAGAAGCAGTCAATATCCGTGAATATCATGTACAGCGACCAACTATCGGAGTTTCATTAAAAGTTTGCGGAACTGAAAAGATTTTAATACTAATATAACGATTGAATTTTCGTAGTGCTTAAACTGTAAAATGAGCGAACTGAAAAATTACCTCAAACTTTTTTTTGCCTGGCCTTCGAAACTTTTTTAGTAGGACCGTTTGATTTTAATTTAGTTAACGGTAAAAATTTGAACTGAGACCAATTATCAGATATAATAAGTCAATATATTATTAATTTATTTGATTTCACTATTTAATTCATATCAGCATATTATATACAATTGTTCAAAGTTAAGACTGTCTATAGTCCACCTAAAAATATCTGTATACTTGACCACGATGAAACTTTTACTTTGGAACTGATTAAATTGTATTAAAGACAAAAATAATGAGCTCATAATAGCTTTCTCTAGACCATAAATAAGAAAGGGAAAAGTGTGAAAAGCATAAGACGTGAGAGCATATGTCGGTGTAATGAAGATTTGAGGATAATCGAAAGAGCGAGCCCCGCAGACGATTTATTTGCGGCGCGACCGACCGGTCGGATAATAATGCCTTTAACGGCGCTTCCGGGCGCAAGAGACGCGTTTCATAATGTTCTTATACTGGCCTCTCATTCTATTTCAGTGACGAATATTTCATGATGCTCGTGCTAATTGATTTTATACAGGGTGCTTTTTAATATCAAAAGGAGGTTATACGTTTTTTTTAGATGTGAATAAATATACTATAAGTAATTTTAAAAACGGACTATATTGTGATTTTTTTTTTCTTTTATTCTGTCCAACTTTAAATCATAATACTAGAGATTACAAAAAATAATGAAAACACATCCTAAAGAAATTACAGTACAATCTATCAAAGAAAATAAAATCAAAGAAAGCAAGAAACTGTAGCTTCAGTGAACGAGGCACGACCGGTTATCGTAGTTACGCCTCCAAGTCATGCTGTTTGCCTGTTGATAGAGTTCAACTTTCCTCTTAAGTGTTTTTAGAGGCAGTAAAACCAGGTATATGCTCCCCAAAGCCATAAGTTTAAAGTAATGTTATAGTATTGAACTTCAAGTGCACTTATTTTCAGCATAATTTTTCATTATGTTTTAACTACGTTACTATGTCCAATAACTATGTTTTAATATTATTAATTAGAAGATAAATCTCTAATGGTTTATTATAAATATATTTTGGTAATAACGGCTGAAGCAAAAATATAGTTATGTATTTTCAAAATGAATTTAAAAAATTATAAGCCTAAACATATAAGATATTTTAAAGTTGTAAACGAAATACCCCGTTTTAGATATATATTATTATACTCCCTCAATAAACAACCAAGAAAACTCAGAAAAACATCGCGTATACAATGCATTTTGTTCCCGTAAGTTTGAAAGTGTGTCAACTCGGTTATGTCTCGTGAAGCGCGTCAATAAACATGACAAAATAGGCCCATAATAAATATGGAATAGGGTTTCCAATCAAGTCTTCGCACCCCCCGCTTTGCGCCCACCTTGTTCTGTAGAGCTTTGAAGATAATAAACGTTTCAAGATTTTTATATACCTAATAATAATTTAGAAATCTCGGTGTGATTTCAAATACCAAAATATCATACATATCATGATTTATCTTCAATTGAACATGATCAAATCAAATTAATCACACATACTCTCATCTTTCAATGGAATACGTTGTAGGTATATCAATAGTATATGGATACCGTTCCCGTATATCAAATTCCTCGATGACAAGAAATAAATACCGTACGTACCTATACACGATACCTACTATAAATGAAATAAATGATAAAGAAGAACATTTCTTATCGAAATTTCACCTTCCTCTCTAAGTACTCGTATCTGTAGTCAATGTTAATATTATAGGTAGCTGAAAAAAACATTCTTCTGAAATGCACTTTTAAATACACATATCACAGGAAAACATGAAAGGAACTCTCTAAAACCACCTAAAACACTAACAAGAAGGCTAACCACGTATAAAAATATTTTTATTTGTAGTACTTTTAAATATTGAGATAGATTTATTAATTGAGAAAAGAAATACCTCGTCTAAATGTTTGTAAGGCTGTGAAGACGCGACGGGCCGGGCGGATTTCTATCCGCATAATACACAACAGCGACGCCTTTGGGACAAATTTTTAAATTGCTTATAACTGAGACGTCTAATCGCATCTAATCGTCGATATTTTACATAATCTAATATAGAATCAATTAATGACGTTTATACATTGATTTATACCGCGTGTGTTGGATACAATGTACCTATAAATTTATTTTTAAAACATTGCAGTATTTTTAAATATTATTCCTTATATATGTAATGTAAGTATGTAACTTACATAATAATCTTTATTGGACAGTAATAGAATTAATCAATAGTTCGATTCTATACGGTTATAACTTATTAGCTTTTCTTTTTTTTTAATTTTCAATATTTCTTGAAATAAAAATACTAGGTAATACATGTTTTCTATTGAAGAAAAACCTTCCCGATGCTGAAGGAAAAATCGCCAGAATTTATTACAATTTTAATTGTGTTGTTCGTTATAAAGAGCTAAGATCAAAGGTGCTAAGTTGAATGAAAATATATTTGACATTGCTGTAATTTATTGCCAATACCTGCATGGAAATATTAACACTTTTTACTTAAAATCTACGTACTTAAAATAAATTTAATGAAAAATATAATTTAAATGTTATTTTAAACTAAATATATACTTTTGCTAAAGATATATCCTGACATATTTTTGTAAATGAAAAAAATGTTATAAAATAATAGTAAAATTTTGGTAATTTGGTAAAGTATAAGGTTTTAAGAGTCCGTATACAAAATTGCGCTGGACGAAAGCTATTATTTTTACGTTTGAACGCGATCATCGTGTAGTCGAGTAGCAAAGGCTGCAGCGCTCAAAGTGGAAACATTATAGGACCTTATTATCTCGTTATCGTCTACTCCACCAATTCTAATCTAGTATCGTGAGCTTCCCGACTACTACGCGCGGGAAAAACGTACGAGTGTAACAAAAAAAACTATTAGCTACTCTACGAAAATGTTTACTGTGCGTAGGAAAAGGCATAATTTATATTGAAAAATAACTAATTATTATTATAATATATACCTTGTAAACTCTTCAAATTTTATAAATAAGTACAAACAAAATAACGTGACTTGAGATAAAAATAAAACATTATAAACGTGATCTTCTTTACACGTTCCCTACCACCACCTACTTAAGATCCAATTAAAAATATTCGCATTGTGTCTAACAATATTAGGTGTACAATATTTTCAAACATGTTGTGGGTTCTTTTGATGTATAATCCCATTGCTACAGAACCCACACCAAGCGACTTATAAAGGAAAGATTTTTGTTAGATATATATCGGGAACAATCGTGGGTATAAAGGAATATCTTCATACAACAACAAAACATTGAAAATCAGTTCGACGTTACCTGTGGTCTTACTCCAGACTCATATTGCTTCCAAACAACGAATTCATCTGAGAGAGCACAATATTTATTCGAGGGAATATATTTGAGATCATATTTACATAATTCAAGCGGCCGTCGGAATGATTCCGCACTAGTTCTGTATTACACAAAATGAACGTATCCCAAGATCCCACTTACAAATTGAACCTGCGGTGTTATTCTGAATCAACTTTTTACTAATAAATACAATAAAATAATACGTATAGAAAATTTGCTAAAGGTAATTTTACTTTCACATATTTTGAGTATAACAATAATTATTTTTAATGTTTTTTTTTATTTTCTTTTTCTCCAAATATTACGAGGGAATATTTCACTATAAACTCGCATGATAATGAATCCAAAATATTCTTATGTGCATCTTCACACTGCCATATAATTTTTAAAAATGTGTAATACATACAGATATTCATAAAATTACAAAAATGAAACCGTAAATATAATGAATGCATAGAATAAGCGCTTTTGGCCCATTGGGGCGTTCGGGGCCGTATGGAGCGCGCATACTAATTTGTGGTCGTTCGAGAAGCATTCAAATAGCAAGCAAACCAGGCTTACGGGGGATATGTGAGACGGGCTCCAAGATTTAGTTTACAACTTAGATTACGAATGCCGCCGCCGTGGTCAAGAATTAAACAAGTCTCTTAATGGGGCACACGTAACGCCCGCTGCCGAGCAATCAAATCGAGGGATTTCAATTACAAACTATATTGTATCTGTATTTTGTGGCGTAATCAAAGCGGATTATGAGCCGTTTCGATTTAATTTAACAATTTAATAAAATTTTACGACCTCTGTAATTTTACATCAAACTTTATGCACCACGATAGACCGCAATTAAAGCCAAAACAATACTTTTTAACATTTACAGTGATACGTTTTTCAATTAGAGCAAGAAAAGACGGAAAATCACCTCGGGCAATTAACAAAAATCCTATCCCGAGAATAAATTTGCACTTTAATCTTGGTCGACTCCTATAAACAAATAATTAGAATTGTAAATTAAGTAATTCATGATTTAGTAAATTCGCCCGTCTTTTTTAGGTGCGGAAATAATTTATGACCACGCATTTTTAATGGAAACGTAATATATTTAAAAGATTTGAATTAGTTCTTGATATTGTTAGAATTTGTAATGTATACTGTATGCATAAAAAACGTTGCTATATTTTATTCCTTCTTTAATACTATCGGTATAATTTGGTTGTTTACACAAAGGCTAGGAATATACAACCGTTTCTCCATGATAGCGGTAAGGATTAGATGAATTATTGAAGCTTATTGTATTAATCCGCCTTCTTGCTTGCTTTCGCTTAAAATATCCTCTAGAGTTTATTAAATTATTCTAAAATAGTGTAAGATAACTTTACGATAATATAAATTTAAGAAGCTATAACGAGTGATTATAATTACATAAGTATCAAATCATACGAAAGAAGAAGTCTACTTTCCTCCTCCATAGATAAATGTATCTCTTGATCGAAGAAAGTAGTACCTGTTGAATGGCCCACGCCACGGCCTACATCCGCGCGGAAGCTAGAAGCTCGCTTATTTTCTTTTTATATGCATTTACGTTTCAGATTAAAATCGGCACCCCCACTACTGAAACACTCGGCTGAATCCGGAAGGCTTCGCTGCAATAGACGTCGAATCATTGGTCAACAGCAAGGGGTGTGAGTGATGACGCGCTCGAGGTAAGTTTTCGCGGTGGAAAATCAGTTGCGATCCAGGGGTTGAGCAGAGAGGTCTCGTGCGCTTCCCCGAGCGGCCGCCCGCCTTACGTCGCCCGCCTCGAGGGTAAGTGAAATTTTATTCGATTAAAAAGCAATTTCTTTGGAGAGTCGCGGGTCCACGATTAACAGCTACGAATTTGAACGTCGTTTATTGAGTGCGGCGCTTCTATTTCTCAGTGGAAGAGATACACAGGTAATTTTTTCAGAAGTGCAGTGATGGCGAAATTTTAGTTAAACTTGGTACGGCGCTTAAACTTCTACGTGTTAACTATCAGAACAATTTATTTTCAGCAATGATGTACATTAATTTCGATTAAAATATAAATTTAAGTCCTTCTGGTTGGAATCTTAAAGTTTTATGGAACTGCGTAAAGTTTTTTTTACTATTACAATTAAGTATAAACTTTTAAAACAAATATAAATCATAAAACTAAGGTTTATTGTAATAATAAGGATATAGGTACTTTAAATATTCTTAATTATGGTTGTAATTAATAGCAAATTAGGCAATTTATTAAAAGCAAATCTCGAGAATTAAATATAAGTAATCTTAGAACTAAAAATTAAATATGTAGAGAATTTTTGAGTTTCAAACAAAAATAACTAACCAGTTTTGTATAAAATTCACAAAATATTTTTAAAAAATCACCAAGTATATCCCGTATGAATTCTTGTAAAGAAATTTCTATTAATTAAAGTAGTATAAATTTTATATAAGTAATTTATATGTATGAATCTTTTTTAACTGCATATCAACATGTACGTATATATTGCTAAATATGAACATTAATTCTCATGCGAATTCTTTATTCATAAGAATTGAATCATCGTTGCCTGATAGCCTTTAAATATAAACTTGTAAAACTAGTAACTTTTATAATTACTTACAAAGATTATAAACACAACTAGAGTTTATTTAATACTAGCTTACCGCCCGCGGCTTCGCCCGCTTTGTCTAAAACCTAATAAATTATATACTAAAACCTTCCTCTTGAATCACTCTATCTATTAAAAAAAAAAACCGCATCAAAATCCGTTGCGTAGTTTTAAAGATTTAAGCATACAAAGGGACATAGGGACAGAGAAAGCGACTTTGTTTTATACTATGTAGTGATGATGAAAATGAGTTATATTAAAACCTACGCACACATAAAATATTCCGTAGACTTACTACAAACATATTTTTAGCCTGGCTTAGTATTTAGCTAAATACTTTCCATGCACAGAACAATGTCAGTCCTAAAAACCTAGTTTTAACTTTATTACTCATTCACAAGATCAGAGAGAGATAACAGATTCTGTAACAAAGGGAAATGGCTTTTACACACAGTCCAGTCATCTAGTAATGGAACAGTTGTTCAGAATACCATTAAGCCACTCCAGTCCGTGTACAAACTAGCCCTCATTTTATTTTCACTCACTGAATATTACGCATTTAATAACATCAGCTTGTGCCTGCATATGTTTCAAAAACAACTACAGCGTCCACCTAATTAACTTTGCTTACCCGTAGATGTGCAATCTACACCATGTACTTATGTATTGCGCTCAACCATGGCTTTACCTGTAGTAATGAAGACGGCATGTCAAACATCGGGCACAAAGTAAAGATAACATTAGTCATATTTTATTTGTATATCTCTATTTACTTTTAATGAGTTTTGACGATTGCGAGATTTCGTGTGGTTCCAAAGCAATCAAACTTTTTCGTTACGCAGGAACTTTGTAAAGTAGCCGCTTTACACTGAAATGAGGTAAAATTTTTAAAATTTATACGGGATTAGAGTTATTATATTGGTGTCTTGGCTGTGGCTGTTGAACTTCCTGATTATATTGAACGTCACCTAAGTAAAAATAAAATGACTCTTTTCGTGCAAATAAAATTCGGTATTTTTATAAATGTTGTACAAAAGGTAATTTTTTATAGTATCAGTGGATTAATATCCAGCTCTTCCTATATAACATTTGCTCTTAATTAATAATATTTTGCCGGATTAAAGGATTACAGATTAAAGCTCTCTCAGCTTTCGTGCGATTTAAGTTCGGTATTTTTATAAGATTTTGTGTTATAATTCAATTTTATAGTATCAGTGGATAATATTATAGGTATTCTTTAATCATAATCTTTTTATGTTTAACGTTATTTGGCCGATAA
>CAJQZM010043722.1:0-10325 GCA_907164665.1 Colias nastes
ATGTTCTACAGATTCCATTCTAGTGTATGCTTTGCAGATATTTGGGATGCTGCATACAAACCCGGTTCGGAACATTAAAAGAAAATTATAAGTAATATTTATCGTGTAATGATATGTATATTTTAATAAATTAGCCGCTTATGTTTCATTACATATGATGCTGCAGGGACATTCCGTATCGGAATACGTGATCCGTTGATAGCTAATTATGATTTATTAATTGGCGAGTATTTTTTTGTAAGATTTATCCAATATTTAATGTAAATAGTATCCTGGAATTAGTTTTTAAGAGTTAATTTGTAAATAAAATATTGCCTAGTGTGTATGTAACTCTTCGATTTTATATTATTTTAAGGAATTAGGAGGTGAAAAGATAATAATTATCGTAGATCTTAGTAGAACTAACAGGTAAGTTATGAAATCTAAACTTTTATATTGTAAATAACTTAAAATACAGTACATAAAACAAAAATAACTTATGAATATGGCTTGAATGATCGTGCAGGTAACATTTGTTACTAAAAACGTACAAAAAACTTGAATTCATTTAAAGATATTGTCTAACTCGTGCTGTTATATCACTCTTAGTCTCTATTGACATACAAAAAATAAGATATAAGCTTAAGAAAAATATAGTACGCTTTAAAAAATCACACATGCTACGTTTTATTTATCCCAAATTCCCAATAACCCAATGTAAATCAACAACATCTAAACAGAGGTTGCCTGCATAAACACACATATACCAAGGAACCTTAGCTGGCCAGCTAAGAGCCGGTTAATTAATGTTGGTGCCCTCTAATGCAATTATGGAATATTAGGTTAAGTACTCGGACGGCGGAGACGCACTTAGCACCGCATCCAAGATACAAACTAGTTACTGAACGTCTCTGGGCATGCAGCATTATAATAGATATTATCTTACCTGAATATGGTGTGATGAAGTATTTTTCTTCAGATAAATACCTTGTAGTAACGCTAATACCTCGATGATGTATTGTTTAATTGCAGTACTAAAGTATCATTCATTTGTACAGAATACATACTCATCTTGCTGTGTATGTGTTTATATGTATGTAATGTACTTATATCTAATTGATAAAATGTGTTAAAATGTACTATTCAATTATCTATTATTTAAAAGACTACAAGTTTTTGCCCAAAAATACATCATATTTGATACTTTAGTTATGACCTATGACTAAATAATAAAAACAAAAACAACAAATTTGAAAAATGTATACACTCAAATACATTTGTTAAAAAATAATGATTGTTCATTTAACATTGAGTAAAAAGTATAAAGTGAAAGTATAAATAACATAGAGGATATTTAAAATGCATCGGAATTTTTGCTTTAAATTTCCAATGAATTTATATTTTTCATGATAAGGTTAGTGCTACAATACATAGATATACTGAAACTTTAAGAACCTAAAAATAATCATGTCATCCTTCTTTATTATTTAGGTTACACTATTTCTTTTGTAAGTTAACTAATCTGTTTACATTTTAAATGTATATTTCGCATACGTTGCCACAGTATGGTCTGTATTGAAAAGTTTCCAATTAATTATTTTTTTATTAAGTATTCTAAGTTTCTAGAAATCCGAAATGGGTCCTCATTTAGGTCCTAATCAAGACTCCAAACTTACATTCATGTAACAAACATACGCTAGATTTTTATACATCTAGTGTATGGTGAATGCGTAGCGCGGATCTGCGCTCGGCTGGCCAATGCCACAGTTGTCTAATTGTTTCCGATCTCTGAATAACCACTGCGCTCAATTGACGAAATTTGAACACGTCAATGGCAACCGATAAAGGTATAGTACCAAAGGTCTCTTTTGTCCACGAATTTTGGTTGCTGGTTACTAAGTTGGCTACGAAATCTTAAAATTGATTGCTCGGGGAGTTGGGGACACTGTCAGGAATTTTAAAACAGTGAAAATATTTGTCACACAACAATATATTTACAAACTCTACATTTTTTACATCTTTAACTATGTATTTAATTTAATATTATTTATCTGATCTTTGTTGCCGTGATAATTTAGAGTGAAAATAATAGGAATAAAATATAGTAATAAATAACCCAGTCAACTTTGTATGAAATGAGCCTTGCCTTTTTTTGCACTTAACTTTTTCCTGCATACAACATCCAGCCTCTTTTCTCATTGTTAGTCTGCGATATTTTATCTTCGCATAGCTCTTACTTAGACCTAGCCATTAAACGACCTAGTCGTAACAATGTAAAATAACGAACATGCTTAAATTAATATTGAATCAGGGAACCGATGAATACCTTGTAAATATTTTAATCAAAATGAAATTATTTACTACAATTTTGAAATCGAAATACATTATACAGTAACCACAAGATTTAATAATGGAAATGTTTTTAAAACAACAGCTCAGGTGGCCTGGATCCATTAGCATGTCACTATAAAATTAATACGCAGTTTGTTTTTCGCGACACTTAAAACAGTATCCATTAATTGCATCATAAAAGCCATTCATGCATGTACTACATAGTAATTAGTTTACAGCGAACCTTTCAATAAAGTGGAGTTAATTTAACTTCACAATAATAAGCTTTGCTTTGAATATGACCTACTGTATGGAGACTGTAGAGGTATGTAAAGGTTAAATTTTATTTTATCATTATATTCTCTTATTCAACTTACTTCATTTATTTACTTTATAAATGTAACTTGGAATATTGATGTGTGTTCTCTTTTCAAACGTTTTGTTTACTGGATTAAAGGTAAAGTATCGATATTGCATTTATTTTATTGTGGGTCTTACTCGCGTTCACTATTATAACGGATGCGTTATTTCATTCAGGACCTAGAGATTTTTTTTTTAATAATAAATGTAGTTATTTTTCTTATAAACACGATTAACAACATAACATAACCTACCTATACTTTCAAAATCATAGAGTATTATCCTTAATACCATCCAATCCCATTGATGATTTTTTATTTATTAAATTATATTATAACAAAAACAACATAGTGGCTACAAAGCTAGGCAACAAAGATAATTTATTAGAGCATGGTATATTCGGACACGGTTAGCGAGTCGGCGCCCGCGCACCGGAAGGGCGCGACGACACCGGACGTCCTCGCGACCCGTGACCCGACCAAACGCGGTTTGAAAGCGGTGACATACACACGTGATAATACAAAATATTTAATTTAATTAAATAATTTAACAAAAATAACGGATGTGGAGGATCTGTCTTCTGTATTGGCTGAAAAGTGTTCGTATTTAATACAATTTTAAAACAAAATTGTCAAAAAACAATGCCTAGTAAGAAAAACAAGGAACTGTTTTAAAATAAAACTTTAGTTAATTCTAGTGTTGTAATAGTATTTTCTTGATTGTCTTTATTACGGGCATAATTACGAAGTGCAAAATGTGTTAAGAGCCCTCGATCCACACTCCGTCTTGGCGATTGACGTGAAAAGGCAATTCGCCTTTTCTGTTTTCTGCTTGAAAGGTATGGGATTTGTTTATTACTTATTTCAGAGAAACACAAATAGTTTAGTAGTTACCACTTAATAAAGTATTAGCACTTATCATTATTGAATTATTTAATCATATATCATTATCAATACAAACTACATAAAATAAAATATCCCTATAAAAGCAAAAATTAAGCGCAGAAACTACGGTCGGTTCGGTTTTAATTACTACAAATGCTTGAAACAAAGTAGGCAATTACATAAAAAAATACTAGAAATCAATCGCTTTATTTACAATTAAGAGTTAGTATTAAATATTTTCTTAGTAATTAGTTATAAATAGTTCATTAACAGTCTTTTTTGTCAAATAATCAACATACTTTTATTGGTCCATCGCCCCTTATTTATAAAATTTGTGATTTCACCGCAATAGATTCAATATATCAAACTGGCTCACTAAAAGCTAAAGGAAACTTTACCACAAAATCTAATATAGCGGATATTGAAGAATTGCTTCTAAGAAAACACCATAATAGCAAAATTTTACCAAAATAAATATTACGAACAACGTAACACTTTACATTGTAGAATTATATTTGAAAACAACAATTTCACGGCAATAATGTACGGTTTGTATGTTAATAAAATTTATAGTCTTTTCAATGTATTTTACGATAACCTTTAGGTACCTGCGTAAAATAATTTAATATGTACAAATGTCATACGTACACGTCCCTTTCAAGTCGTGTTCACAAAATCCATTGAGCTCGAACAAACACTGTGATCATTTAACTAACAAAATTACTTAGGGAATGAACTTAAAAGGAGCACAGGCTATGCTTATAGTATCGTACGAGGAATAAGATGTGTCGTGGGCTCTACGTATGAGACCTTCCCCTTGACACCGTTTGGCCGTAAACGCTTATTTTATGTACTTACTCGTGTTTGTGGGAGACTCGCATGGGGTGCGAAATTAAGTTACGAACTGGCATTTTGGAAAACACTTACTGCTAAATACAACAATGGAAAAACTTTTGTCACTTATTATGTTTTCGTAAATTATATCTATATAAGTGTTATTGTACTACAACAACTTTACAGATTTCTTCATAATACGTTCTTATTTGGCTTTACATAATATTTTGATTGTATTAGTTGTTTTAAAATTATTTATAAGTACTTTTCATTTGGCAGTATTTCTTGTGCAGTCTGATTTCCCTTTAAAAAAATCAATAAATAAATCGATTAATAATACATTTTATTTTATTTATTAATGAATTTACCTACAAAACATGAGTTTGTTAAGCTTTAAGGTTTTATTAAGTATAGTTACTCCAGAATGACTCTTCGAGCTAGACGCTGATCAAAGACGCGACGCCGCTCGTCCGGAAAATTGCCCTTACCCAATGAATATTATTAAACTCTTCAATAGTTCCGTGTTACGTGTTGTTTATTCAAGGTACGAAAAACTTATACAATTCCCTCGAGCAGTAGCTAGACTCGGTGCAATTTACCTACGATATTGGTAAATAATTAAAAGAGAAGTAATTTTTAAAGTTTTTAGACTATACACATATTAATATTTTATAATCTTAATATGTTTAACTATAGTTACGAAATAATCGTATCTTTTATATCTATTTATTTGTATGTACAAGTTTAAATTGTCATAATTATGTAGAGTCGTAGATCTTTCGTAGCACGTAGCAGTTATAGCTGAGCTACGTAGTGTACACCAAAACTGTAACTATTTGAACGTAATCAAGTATGAAAATCGTAACCGAGCACGTCAAATGATTACACGAGTGTTAGTTACATTAGTACATATGTTCGTCGCACGCGGCGGCATGCGCTTAATCCGGGAGTGGTATAGCGCGCCACGCTTCGCCGGCCATATTTAGAGATATGTGACGATCCAGCGGATGCCCAGTGAACCGAGAGAGGATGTGAGTTATTAAGTGGTACACTTTCAGGTGATCTCTCGAGTGAGAGAATCGCGCCCGGCCCCCGAACGACCCGGTTCCCACTGACAATCGCGGCGCTATAAAATTGTAGTTTGTTGTCGCATATTTTTTGATGTACACATTTGAGAACAAAAGAAGTAAAGTATAACATTAAAAAAACTGTTTTCAAAATCCTATTTTTATTGTAAGTACATATTTTTGTTATTTGAATAAGAACTACTTATACATTTCTTTCTTCACGATTTTTTTCAATAGAGCAATATATCAAAATGAGCTTTATTTTATAATACCTAACGATTTGCCGTAAATTTTGATTCTTTTAAAACAAGACAAAATACAGTTATTAATACAAATACTGAGAACTAAATCTAAATTATATTTAAATGAGTATATCGCTTCCTAGTATGTATTACATTTAATTAGAGTATTGATCACAATACGCCACATCCATGTAATTGAAAGAGATCGGATTGTGTTTATTCGCGTCCCGTGCTCGGCTCATCCATTCGTGTCGCCCCTCTGATGTTATTCACATCATATCAAACGTTTAGAGAGCATTAAACTGATTCTGTCTATAGCTATGAGTTTACCTGTTGAACACCAATAATCCATAAATGGATTACATTTATGTGTTAAGCAGATGGTACAACTTTCAATAATTATCGTATCATCGAATAATGGAACAAAACTAATAATTATTAACATTATTGAGTGACCTGATTGAATTTCACATGTAAAACGGATATTGTTTCAAATGTTATTTATGTAAAATAATAATAAGTTTTGTGAGCATCATGGATTTTGTGAAAATATGTATCTAATACAATCTTTACATTTTATTCTAAGTATTATTGTGCTCACAAAGATATGTAGTATTTAGTTAACTATGGTACATACTACAAAGATTCTTATATACGTAAAGATATCGTAGCGATAAACCGTCGAAGAAACGCTGAAAATATTCAGTACAAAATATTATATTCCTACAGTCGATGACTCAATTGAATCAGTGTTTGAATTGCCTTAATAAAGTGTGTTTGCTGCCACTTAATGACCACTAAATGGATTTCAGCGCATCAGTATTGCGTTAAAGCTAGTGAAAATTAATTAGTCACATCGTTGTCACAAAGCTTATGTGTATCGGAGGCTGCAGTGGAACTAGGCTTCATTGGCCTCTAAATCAATATCCTGTGGGCCGTGGGCGCGGCTGAAACTCGCCTCCATTTGAATAAAACTACGTTAACTATGTCCTCAAGGTACTGATATTATGTCCTCCAATACTAATGTGGTTAGCAATAAAAGCGAACGGTAACTGTCTCTTATTTAGCCTCATAGCATAGGTTAGTCTATGATATTCATAGGACAGGTTATTGTTGAAAAATATTTTGTGTTCTTGTAGAATTAAAATGCATCCATTTGCATCGATAGGTATTACTTAAAGAAATATCAACAATATATTCAGCCGTTACCAAAACGTAATAAAGGTTCGTAGATTCAGTTCTGTAGATAAACCAATAGATACAATATGTTTTAATATTATAACGTCGTTTACATTTTTCAGTTTACTAATAATACTTAAATCCGTCTTATTCATTAAACATGAGCCTCCATTCCATACCTACGTCTTTTCCCAATTAAAGCGCAGTAACTAAGCTCTAATGTCGCTATTTTACGCTAACTGAAAAAACATTTTCATCACTTGTTCCAAATTCCATGCGATAAAAATAAACTAGATATTTTCAGTGACAACTATAACTTGACTATTGAAAAGTTATGTTGGTCCTTCATTTTACATATGCACCAAAATTTACATTTTGTTAAGTTATAGAACATTTGGAAAAAATATTGCACTTATTAAGAAGCAGTCAATATCCGTGAATATCATGTACAGCGACCAACTATCGGAGTTTCATTAAAAGTTTGCGGAACTGAAAAGATTTTAATACTAATATAACGATTGAATTTTCGTAGTGCTTAAACTGTAAAATGAGCGAACTGAAAAATTACCTCAAACTTTTTTTTGCCTGGCCTTCGAAACTTTTTTAGTAGGACCGTTTGATTTTAATTTAGTTAACGGTAAAAATTTGAACTGAGACCAATTATCAGATATAATAAGTCAATATATTATTAATTTATTTGATTTCACTATTTAATTCATATCAGCATATCATATACAATTGTTCAAAGTTAAGACTGTCTATAGTCCACCTAAAAATATCTGTATACTTGACCACGATGAAACTTTTACTTTGAAACTGATTAAATTGTATTAAAGACAAAAATAATGAGCTCATAATAGCTTTCTCTAAACCATAAATAAGAAAGGGAAAAGTGTGAAAAGCATAAGACGTGAGAGCATATGTCGGTGTAATGAAGATTTGAGGATAATCGAAAGAGCGAGCCCCGCAGACGATTTATTTGCGGCGCGACCGACCGGTCGGATAATAATGCCTTTAACGGCGCTTCCGGGCGCAAGAGACGCGTTTCATAATGTTCTTATACTGGCCTCTCATTCTATTTCAGTGACGAATATTTCATGATGCTCGTGCTAATTGATTTTATACAGGGTGCTTTTTACTATCAAAAGGAGGTTATACGTTTTTTTTAGATGTGAATAAATATACTATAAGTAATTTTAAAAACGGACTATATTGTGAATATTTTTTTTTCTTTTATTCTGTCCAACTTTTAATCATAATACTAGAGATTACAAAAAAATAATGAAAACACATCCTAAAGAAATTACAGTATACAATCTATCAAAGAAAATAAAATCAAAGAAAGCAAGAAACTGTAGCTTCAGTGAACGAGGCACAACCGGTTATCGTAGTTACGCCTCCAAGTCATGCTGTTTGCCTGTTGATAGAGTTCAGCTTTCCTCTTAAGTGTTTTTAGAGGCAGTAAAACCAGGTATATGCTCCCCAAAGCCATAAGTTTAAAGTAATGTTATTAAACAAAAGTAGTATTGAACTTCAAGTGCACTTATTTTCAGCATAATTTTTCATTATGTTGTAACTACGTTACTATGTCCAATAACTATGTTTTAATATTATTAATTAGAAGATAAATCTCTAATGGTTTATTATAAATATATTTTGGTAATAACGGCTGAAGCAAAAATATAGTTATGTATGTTCAAAATGAATTTAAAAAATTATAAGCCTAAACATATAAGATATTTTAAAGTTGTAAACGAAATACCCCGTTTTAGATATATATATTATTATACTCCCTCAATAAACAACCAATAAAACTCAGAAAAACATCGCGTATACAATGCATTTTGTTCCCGTAAGTTTGAAAGTGTGTCAACTCGGTTATGTCTCGTGAAGCGCGTCAATAAACATGACAAAATAGGCCCATAATAAATATGGAATAGGGTTTCCAATCAAGTCTTCGCACCCCCCGCTTTGCGCCCACCTTGTCTTGTAGAGCTTTGAAGATAATAAACGTTTCAAGATTTTTATATACCTAATAATAATTTAGAAATCTCGGTGTGGTTTCAAACACCAAAATATCATACATATCATGATTTATCTTCAATTGAACATGATCAAATCAAATTAATCACACATACTCTCATCTTTCAATGGAATACGTTGTAGGTATATCAATGGTATATGGATACCGTTCCCGTATATCAAATTCCTCGATGACAAGAAATAAATACCGTACGTATACACGATACGTACTATAAATGAAATAAATGATAAAGAAGAACATTTCTTATCGAAATTTCACCTTCCTCTCTAACTACTCGTATCTGTAGTCAATGTTAATATAGGTAGCTGAAAAAAACATTCTTCTGAAATGCACTTTTAAATACACATTATCACAGGAAAACATGAAAGGAACTCTCTAAAACCACCTAAAACATTAACAAGAAGGCTACCCACCACGTATAAAAATATTTTTATTTGTAGTACTTTTAAATATTGAGGTAGATTTATTAATTGAGAAAAGAAATACCTCGTCTAAATGTTTGTAAGGCTGTGAAGACGCGACGGGCCGGGCGGATTTCTATCCGTACACAACAGCGACGCCTTTGGGACAAATTTTTAAATTGCTTATAACTGAGACGTCTAATCGCATCTAATCGTCGATATTTTACATAATCTATATATAGGGTGATTTTTTTGCTGGTTTCTTTTTGGCAGTACTGTTTTTGATAGATCACGCGTGAATCGTGTCTTGTGTCTTTATCAAACTTGTTCAGTTTGGTCTATAATTTAACCATGAAATGACTTACGAACGAACAACGCTTGCAAATTATTGAATTTTACTATCAAAATGCATGCTCGGTTAAGAGAGTGTGAAGTCGGTTAAGAAGTGCGCGATGCACTTCATCGATTGGCGATTTTATTTTTTTTTGCTTAAAATGGAAGAATTGGACATGCCTCACACGTGGTTTCAAAAAGACGGTGCCACATGCCACACGGCACGCGAAACAATAGCCCAATTGAGAGCCGCCTTCGGCGAACAGTTTATCTCACGTTTTGGGCCCGTCGATTGGCCGCCTAGATCGCGTGATCAAACGCCTTTGGACTATTTCTTATGCCTACAGGGATAAACCAGCAACGATTGACGCACTGGTAGCCAATATTGAAGCATTTAAGTATTCGTGATATACCGGCCGATATGTTGTAGAGAGTGTGCCGAAATTAGGCCTTGCGAATGGGCCATCTAAACTGGAGCCGCGGCCATCATTTGCATGAAATCATCTTCAAACATTAAATTATATTGATCGTTTTATCAATTCCATTATAGATTACATCAACATTTTCAAGTTTTTTGTGTTTTTTTTGAAAATCAAATCCTATACCTCTTAAAAAATCACCCGTTATATATAAAACTCAAAGGTGACTGATATAGTGATCTATCAACGCAC
>CAJQZM010043738.1:0-14194 GCA_907164665.1 Colias nastes
TACTTCTATATTATTCGAATTGTTCTTCTCATTAGCTAAGTTAATTATAATACAAAATGCAAGTTATTAAATACGCAAATTGTGTGGGTCACATTCTGTTAAATATTTTCTGTTACCCCATACTTATATCAAACATTTGTTCCAGGGCGACAGGAGTGGCATACCATGTAGTGAAGGATTGTTACAATAAGTTTACATAACAAAATGGCTGACATCGATGAGCACGTGGACGACGTCGACTACGAATACGACATGACGAAAATACCGGAGATAGTCACGGATGATCTGCACGAGTCGTACGAGTCGGAGAAGAGTTATGGTGACAGGAGAGACTCCAAGGAGGGTTTCGGGGGGGAAGGAGACTCCGACAGCGGTGTAGACGGCGTGAGCAGTGGCTGCAGTACCGTGGACGATTGTCCCGTCGTGTCCATCAATGATGTCGTGGCGTACTACGATGACATCCGGCCGCGGAGGAGATATGTGCCCCAACTCAACTACTACCGAGTGGATATTGAGAGGATGGCTTTGGACGCTGTTGTTCAGGTAAGCTTTGATTAAGGAAGTTATGTGTTACGCGTTACGAGATCATATTGCTACAACTAATATAGGTACACGTAAACGTGCCATGTACACGTGTTTCACCCAAAATATGAAACAATATTTCTTTATTATTAATGCTATATCTCCAGAATTCAGATATATAATGCACAAATCGTATGTCTTTCTGTGAAATCTAATAATCTGTTTCAGCTTCTTATACCTTAGAAGTTCACCTTTACGCATTAAATCTGACTTAAATATACATTGAGAGACTTACATGTATTTACGTTGTGATGATATTTTACCCATATCAACCCTGTGACGGGGTGATAAAATTCATTTTCACTTGCGTTCCCAACAAAGTGAAATCAAATCTACCTTTCTCTTCTGAATAAGGTTTTACGTTCACAATATACCTATATCGTTATTATCTGATCACGAGGTGACGTTAATTAGGTTATGTATTGTGTTATTGAACAGATGTGTGGATAGGCTCAGTGGATGAAGGCTTAGGATATGAAACTTTTATAAATAGACGCTTTTATCAAATTTTGTACCAGAATAATAAATTTTAAAATTTATTATTCTGGTATAAATTGACAGATTATTCACGGTAGGTTTAACACTACCCACGCCGTTTGGAAGTGGTCTAGAACAAATTATACCCATGATAATGTTTTTATAATTCTAGGAATAATTTGTTAATCGTCGTCATCCAGACTCCCACGGGATAAACATTTAAATGTTGAAATAAAACCAGTCCTAGATGTCATATTGCTTTGCCAGTAATCCAATGATTACTTTCATACTAGTGTGGGATGCTTAGGGAGCGTTTAAATGAAATCACAAAACATCCACGATGAGGCGTTTAATTCGCACGTTACAATAATTCGAATTTAGATAAAAACTGAGCGCACATCCGTCGTCTATGCCGGTCGCCGCGGAGTGAAGGCTCACGAACCGTAGCGGACAACTCTCGTGTACGGCCGGAGCGGGGCGCGGGGTGAAGGGCGCGTAGTCCCGTTATGCGCTCGCTCAGCTGGCCGCCACACTACTCCCCCGCCGAGACCGATGCCAACAGCTAAGGTCGATAGTAGTTGGGGAAGCGAACCACTCGTCCACTTCTAGTCTTGAACGGTAGTGATTTGCTGTTCTCATCGTGTTGTGGTTCTTCCTGTAATTTAGTAAGCAAATAAGCAGGTTTAAGTCTATCTATGGTTACATGCGAAAGCTTGCCTCCCACGTCAATTTTAAATGTTTTTTCTCCTCTTTCAATTACTTTGTGCGGGCCAGAATAAGGTGATTCCAATGATTTTTTAATGGGGCCTTTGCGAAGGAAAACATAGTCAGCAATTTGTAAGCTCTTAGGTATGAAAAAGGTTTTGCTGGTATGCCAGTGCGCTGGTTTTGGTGCGAGATTATGAAAATGGTTGCGTAGGCGGGATGCAAAATCTGTTAGATCAGTACTATGAGCTTTAGGAGCGAGAAACTCACCGGGAAGGCGCAGTGGCTCCCCGTACACTAGCTCAGCTGCAGATGACTCAATGTCTTCCTTCCAAGCGCTGCGAATGCCAAGTAAAACAAGTGGAAGTACCTCAGACCATTGATCATTTTTATGGCACATGATAGCTGCCTTAAGCTGCCGATGAAAGCGCTCCACCATGCCGTTGCATGCCGGGTGATACGCCGTCGTAGGGCGATGAACTGCACCCAACAATGAAGAAATGCTACGAAACAAATCGGATTCAAACTGTCTTCCTCTGTCAGTAGTGATCTTCTCTGGACATCCGTATCTCGCCACCCAACCAGAGAGAAAAGCACGGGCACACGTCTCGGCTTGTATGTCTGGTAAAGGAACTGCCTCAGGCCAACGCGTGAATCTATCGATGATCGTGAGACAATATCTGTAACCAGAAGAATAAGGTAATGGTCCTACAATGTCCATGTGGACATGCGAAAAACGTTGAGAAGGTGTAGAAAATTGAGAGAAAGGTGAAATTGTATGACGAATGACTTTGTTGCGCTGGCAATCTGTGCAAGCTCGCGCCAAGTGTCGACAATCTTTTTTAATTCCAGGCCAAACAAATCGTTGCGTAATCAACTTAATGCTCGCCTTAGCACCAGGATGGCTTAAACCATGTAGATTATTAAAAACTTGTTTGCGAAAGGCCTTAGTAACAAACGGTCTTGGATTTTGCATAGACACGTCACAGTAGATGAAATGAGATGAATTTGGTAATTTTACCTTTACTAGTTTAAGAGAAGAATTTTTATTTAAAAGTTCTTGCAGCTCAATATCTGTACTTTGAGCGCGTGCAAGCTCCTCAAAATTTATAGAGTCTGCGATTTCCTCTATTCTGGACATAGCGTCGGCTACCATGTTCTCAGACCCGGTCACGTACCTGATATCTGTAGTAAATTGAGAAATAAAATCTAAATATCTAAATTGTCGAGGTGAACATTTATCTCGATTGGTTTTGAACACGAATGTCAGCGGCTTATGATCTGTGTACACAGTAAAATTTCTGGCCTCCAGCATATGTCGAAAATAACGTATAGCTTCATAAATAGCTAACAGCTCTCGATCATACGGACTATATTTTACCTGAGATGGCTTAAGTTTGCGTGAGAAAAACGCTAGTGGTTGCCAGTCATCATTTACCCGTTGTTGGAGCACAGCACCGACTGCGATGTCAGAGGCATCTGTGTGAATTGCAAAATCACAGTCGGACCTAGGATGAGCTAATAAGGTTGCTCTCGCAAGAGACGACTTACAGGCATTGAAGGAGTTCAGCATGACGTCAGACATCTCGATAGGTTGATTATTTTTCTTTTTAGATCCTGAGAGTGCCAAGCTGAGAGGACCTTGAATAGAAGATGCATCTGGAATGAAACGCCTATAAAAGTTATACATTCCTAGAAATCGGCGGAGTTCTCTTACACTCTTCGGAACTGGATAATCTACGACAGCTTGAACCTTTTCTTCAACAGGACTAATTCCAGCTGATGTAACTTTGTGACCTAAGAAGGTTATACTAGGTAAACCAAACTCACATTTACTTGAATTAATAAGCATGCCGTAGTCTGAAAGTCTCTTAAATAATTGATCCAGGTGTTCCAGGTGCTCATCGTAATCTGCGGAAAAGACCAAAATATCATCGACATAACCATAACAAAAGGATAGTCCTTTGAGCATTTCATCAACAAAACGTTGAAAGGTCTGAGCTGCGTTGCGAAGGCCAAACGTCATATAGCAAAATTCGAATAATCCGAATGGTGTAGTAATGGCGGTCTTCGGTATATCGCTCTTGAAAACTGGTATTTGGTTAAATGCTCTTACCATGTCGATTTTAGAAAATATAGTGCTTCCAGCAATTAAATGTGTAAAGTACTGAATATGTCTGATAGGGTAGCGGTCTGGCAAAGTTCTTGCATTTAAAGCTCTGTAGTCGCCGCAGGGTCTCCAGCCGTTGTCTTTCTTAGGAGCTAAATGTAATGGAGATGACCAAGAACTGTCTGACCTGCGTGCCACGCCTGATTGCAGCATGTCCTCAAATTCTTTTTGTGCTATCTGAAGGCGATCCGGTGGCAGCCTGCGTGGTCGTGAGGAAACTGGTGGACCTGGTGTAGTTCGAATATAATGAACGGTATTATGTTTCACCTCCTTATGTGTACCAGCCGGACGGGTTATGTCTGGATATTTGCGTAAAAGCTGATGGTAAATAGAATCTCCAGAAATTACCTTAATTGAACCATAGTCGCTGTCAGTTGGAATCTCAATTGACGCTGTGACCTGGAGTGACGTCAACCCATCAATAAGTCGCTGCTGGCGGCAATCTACCAACAGATTATAAAAAGAAAGAAAATCAACGCCAATTATCGGCTTATTAATATCTGCAACTACAAATCGCCATTTAAAATCACGCCGCAAACCTAAATTAATATTTATCTGCACCCAGCCATATGTAGGTATGACAGTGCCGTTGGCCGCGAACAGCTGGTAGTCAGTCTTCTCTCGATATTGCCTGAGCGCTCTGCGTGGATAAACACACAAATCAGAACCTGTATCGACAAGAAATTTTATTTTACTTATTTTATCAATAACAAAAAGGCGGCCTGGCGAAATATTGCAGTCGGTTGCCGCTAGTTCCGGCTGCACATGTTGTTTTCCGACGGTAAATTAAATTTGCATGGTTTAATGCATTTATGCGCTCGCTTTCCAAATCTATGATGATACCAACAAAAATCAAAATTTCTAGATTTAGATCTTGACCTGTTACGGTTAGTTCTTATTCGAGATGGGGTACGTGACCTTGATCTATGGAAATTACCTTTTAGTGATGCTACTTCTTTTGTTAAATTTTCTAATTGCTTACTTAATTCTGAAATTTCATTATTATTCAAATTATTATTTAAAGTGCAAACTTGTTGGGTAGGGTGTACAATATCATGAACAGAATCTGCTAAATCGGCAATCGCTTCTAAACTGAGACTTTTTTGTGAAGCTATTATTGTTTGAATATTTAATGGTAACCGACCTGTCCATAAAGTCCTGAGAAATTCGTCCGGAACAGCTGGCCCCGCCAAATTCTGCAGATGTCGAAGAAACTGTGACGGTTTTCTGTCCCCTAATTCCTCTTGAGCCAAAAGTTGTTGTATTCGTCTTTCCTGTGACGCCGTTAGCCGTTTTATTAATTCTGTTTTTAGTTTCTTATATTTATTTTCAGCTGGAGGATTTTTTATTATATCCTTTACTTCCTGGGCAAACCTTTGTTCTAATTGCGACGAAATGTGGTAAAACTTCGTCGTATCAGACGTTATTCCAGCTAAAAAGAATTGTCCTTCAACCTGGGCGAACCACAAAGCAGGGTCATCCGCCCAAAATGGCGGCAGCCGCACGCCGACTTTATTTAATTCCAAATCCGATCGGTCTTCTTTTTCCATCATAAAACGTATTTTGAAGTCGGGGTCACCAATGTGGGATGCTTAGGGAGCGTTTAAATGAAATCACAAAACATCCACGATGAGGCGTTTAATTCGCACGTTACAATAATTCGAATTTAGATAAAAACTGAGCGCACATCCGTCGTCTATGCCGGTCGCCGCGGAGTGAAGGCTCACGAACCGTAGCGGACAACTCTCGTGTACGGCCGGAGCGGGGCGCGGGGTGAAGGGCGCGTAGTCCCGTTATGCGCTCGCTCAGCTGGCCGCCACACTAGTAATGGGATAGCTAATAGCTTGCTTTTAATATGCCATTTATGACGACTATTTTGCGGGAGCAGTGCCATTTATGACGACTATTTTGCGGGAGCAGGTGCTCATCGCCCCAACCGTTCCCGCAGTTCCGTCCAAAGCAGCGCGATGGAACAGAGTGGGGTTTTAGTCGGTAGAAATCCGACATAACCACGGCTCCATCCCCGGGAGCCGGGGGTATCTAAGAAGATTTCCCCACTATTTAAAAAAAAAAAAAAAAAAAAAGGTGCTCATCGCCCCGCTCAGAGTGATCTAATTTATTTGCAGATTCACTCGATTCATTAAGATTGCAACGAAATAATACAATTTCAACTGGTAAGTACATTTCTGCATCTTCTGAGAAATAGACACTTACTAGTTTAATCTACGAGTTTCTAGTCATCTAACTTCAAAACTCTTATATACAGAAAATTCCATTCAGGATAATAAAATCGGCTATGATGTCGCTGTGGTTTAATGCTCTAAGTTGTCGCTGCTTACTTGTCATCCCAGCGTCTATGTAAATATTCCAAGCACATTTTAAATAAAAAGTGCCCTGCCACAGGCTCTATGTACAGGAATTTATAATTAAATCTAGTTTATTCTTGTTTTACCGGTCCAAACTCCAAGTGTGGGAAGATCCCACTAAATGTACTTAACTTATTGATCCGATCTATTTATAGTGAAGCGGCAAGGAACTCTGGAGACACAAACAACATTATTTTTATATTAATATTTTTAATGCCTCAATGTTTTTTTCGGTCTTCAGACATTTTTAGGATAAGATTTTATCAAGAGTACCAATGCAAATTGTTTACACCATAGAATGGATATAATTTGTTATTAATTTTAACGTCGCGTAAAACTTTGGAAGGATTTTTTGAAGCAGAAATCATACGTGGTTTAATTTTCATACTATTAGGTAACAGAAGTGGTAGATGAGAATTATTTACAACACAGGGAGGATGTGTTATGAATATCAATAGCAATACATGTTAAAATTTAGTATTTATAAGATGTTCCTGCCTCTGCAGCAATTTAATCGTCGTCTTATTATTATCTTTGTTGTTGATTGATGATTTTTATTATAAATAACAAAATAATTAGTTTTTATATGTAGGCTTATGTGTATATAATTAAAGTCATAGCAATGTAGTAGACTAGTTATATCGCCGTGTAGCTCCTAAAGAAACATTTCTGCCGCCGGCGCCTTTTAAGTAGCATTTCTGGACGTACATTAAATATTTTCTACCCTGGTTTACTCTCAATAAATTTCCACTGAATACACGTGTTTATTACGAAATAAATATCCATAATATCAGAACTGAATCTAAGCATCGGTCTCAATTGAAAAAATGTTCTCATGAGCGTCGGTTCTCACAATTACAACCTATTACATTGCCTTATCGCTTTGCCACCTGTACAATGATTCCTATGAAACGCATGTTACATTTGTGGACCAATTATAATTACATTGGTGAAAATTTTAATACTGATTGAGTTCAATCTTCATGTATAATTCATATGATGCGAAAGTGTTTGTTTGTTCAACTTTGGTGTTACTATGATATCATATAGCAGTCTTACTTCCAATGTGGGAAAGTGATGGCGCTAGACTTTTATGTATAGGTTTGTCATATAATTTCAAGACTAGAATTAATACTGCTTTAAAAATAACGGTAAGGAAGGTTCCTTGAAACGTTGGCATTTTTATTCTCATCCTTGGAACCTAGTTAATTTTTGTTGTAATTCAAAATCTTAAAAGGGGTAATGGAATTTTTATGAGATACAGTTTTCGCAAGATAACCCGAGTCTTGAAGTGCACGCGAGGGAGGTACGGAAAGCTCAAGTAATAACTTAGTGATTAAATAAACTTCTAAAGCACAAAAACTTAAAGCGACATCTTTGATTATGTAACTAGCGCTTCGGTGGCCACACTATAGAAAAACGCAATAAAAACAATCAAATCCAATTTAAACCGTCAAAAAACAGCGTGCGAACACAGGTGTCAGAAGTGAAACTTCTTTGGCAAGATTCAAAGATACCAACATCGTCGCATTGCTCCATGACGTGACGGTATTGCCATGGCGCAACCTTGAAATTTTTCTCTCAATGCGCCTAAAAAGGTTACACTTGAAAAAGTCAAAATGTAGGAGCGTTTGTTAAAAATGTAGGAAATTCACGAAATCCAGTTATGGCATTCGAAACGTATTTGACTTTGATATGACTTTGAACGTTAATACTTCGTTAGGAGATACAGAAACCCGTAATCCAATCCCCGATACAGGATTCAATATGCAAATCCACAAATCCCGCACTTTGTTTGCGCTTTATTTTTTATTTACGCCCTGAGCATACGCGCACCAATCTGTTTGATTTATTAATATGCTACTGCCTTGGCTGCTTTTATGACGCTACCATTAAGAGGAGGCTCCCTTTCTCATTTCTGGCACTGAGAGACCGGTTACGGTACTAGACGCTAATACAGCCGTAATAAAGTTGAATATCGCGTGCGCTCTTTGATCGCGTTCGAGCTCGAAAAGTAAGTCTCAATTCTTATTTCGTTTATAACTGAAGTAATAATTGATCTAGAGAAAAAATATCTTGGTCTTCAATAGTAAACTCTATTTTCTTACTGTTAACATTTATTTTAGACATAAAGTCCAAGTAAATCTTTAAAAAAATGTAATAATCCTTAAAAAAGGCATCATTTTTGAATAAAAATTGAATCGAGCGAAAATGTTACAATTATGTTTCTGTCTTGTACATCGAAAGAAAAAGACCCAATAAATCATATACTAAATTTCCATTTTGATTGTATGTGTGACTGTTTCAGAATATTGATGCAAATTCACATAAAATTTAGGGAGCTTGCCCTTAATTTGGAAAAATTATAGACCTTTTTTGTTACATTTTTTTAGTTATTTGTTGTTACATCTTTAACAACTTCGTGGCAACATTAGATTCATAGGTTCACCCGGATTCTTTGGCCGATGCCCGATGGTTTAATAATGCCTTTGCGCATTTGTGTATATTATCTAGTAGTAATTCTTGACTAGAAATCTGGTTAATTGGAAGCTATATGCAGCTAACTTCAAACGTTTCATTTTTTTAATTAAATTAAAGACATTATCCCTCACTTCTTTCTTCAGCCAAATTTACTAATATCTACTAATTATTTAGCTCTGCCACAAAGAAGTCTAAGCTTCTGAAACGATCACACGAGTTCGCGCCATTTTTCTCGATCTAGATTGCTAAAAACCATTAAAATTTAGAGTTCACATAATCAAAAAAACTAACTTTAACCACCTTAAACTATTTACAATTGCGTCATTGTACATTTTCTTATCGAAGTTCTATATCAGATTAAGCTACATACAGAATAACATTTCACATTTTTTCCGCACAAATGATAGCGATTTCCTCTCGCTACAACCGATAATGGTCCCCGTGATTACAATCATTACGTTATTACTGACGTCTCAATGCAATCCCGACGGATAATCTACTAATATTTTGTTACGTAAACATTTCTAGATAGGATTTACATAGGTTCAAGTATTATTATCAAATGTCAGTCTTGTTATTTGATATGTTCCTTGATTAACCGCTAATTTGCGAATAATTCGAACATCTTCCTTTTTAATCTTTGATAATTTGGTGCCTGATCTTTGTATAGATTTAGATCTATTTAAAAAAGAAGGAAATCATTGTAGGTTAAATTGTAGACAATAATATTATACTTACGTTATTTATCTGCGAAATACCTCGATACAAGCTAGTAGCCAATACCTACTTCATTATTTGTTCATTAGCAACTGCATAACAATGTAATTATCAATCATACCGCTAAGTCCAAAAGTTGTTACTAGCGAAGTACATAAATATCGCTATTGATAGTGAAATTATCTGGCCATTAAGTCAAAACACTCGGTCAAAGAAAACGAATCTCGACAAGGTCAACACAACGTTAATACCTCCACTTAATTACAGATAGATCGCGCTCCGAAGCGCCGTAACACACAATATGATTATTTCATAGCAATCTCTTTCTTACACCTGTGCAATAAAATACACATTCGGGTGAGTGGACAATGGAGTTACGTCAGGTGGAACGCACGTGCTGAAGCCTTACTGTGTGTGTGTAAATCGATATATGCGTTGGCGGATGTAGTATTCAAGGGCGACATTGTTTGGACTCTTTATTCGATTTGCCTGAGCATGATGGACCAATGTTTACACTTGTAAATAGAGCCTGTTCAAGCCTAGATTTACCTTTTTTATTGAGCGACTTTGGACTCTTAAACCATGTCGTGTGAGATAAACGTTTTGACAAGATGCTATGGGAAGAATCTAAATGTATTGACATAAATTATTTCAATTGTTTTAAATTAAAAATGATTTGTCAGTTAGTCTAATTATTTTCCAACTGTACAAAAATAACTATAGAGTAGCTATATTCTTCGATGCTTGGCAAAATGTAAATATGGATTCTATAAACAACACTATACCACGATTACTAAATAGTTACTACGCCATACGATGATAAAAGGGTATTGTATATCACCAAATGAATCCTGAAATGTTTACGTTTGCTTTCACAGAAATAGTAATATAAAATGTGAACTAAAAACTTTGCGAATACGGCCAGTGATAACTAGTGGTTCAAGTCAGGATTGGGTGTATATTATAACCTATTTGACGCTGTCCTATATTTGGAAAGCGTCCGTTTCGGCTAGTTTGAGCACCAAGAGAATAGAGAGGCTTCATTACAAAACCGGTTCAAAACCATCACAAATTGTCTGACCTTTTAAACATGGTACCCAGCAAGAACAAGTAGCAAGTTTAATATGAAAATCTGTTAAGTTGTAGAGAGTTATTAATATTAATGGTTAAACATAAACAGTCTTCGCTTTGCATGCTACGGAGAACTTCGGAACTTCTAACTGGAGTTAGCCATTGCTCCGAGCTGTTTACGCGATATCAAGCTTATTTATAGTAATTACATCGGTTATTTTTGGGAAATTCGCTTTACCGTCTGCTATTAAACAATTATTAATAGTTTTAGAACTTTATTTATTAATATTAACTTGAAGATTGGAATATTTATCCAGTGGTGGTTTCAACTAAACATAAACATGTATAAAAATTTGAAGCTGTATAATCTTCTTAAATTATTTTCTTTTTAAAGGAATGCTTTTATTCCCGTTTTCGACCCTTCACTTTCTTATCTCAGTCCTTCAGTCAGTTAATATGTTGCTTTAATTGAGTTTTTCATTTGAATACGAATATAAAATAAGAATTTATATAACACGGAGAAACGTTACGAATTATTGTAAAAATTGAGACAACAAAAAGGGAATGTGCTTAGTTTGTATGTGTCTTGTTCCGGCTATTTTACTACGAAATCTGATGCTAAGATGACATGCAGTTTTTACCGTGTGATTGACATCGGGGAAGTACCTTCATAATTAACTGACGTTAGTTTTGTTTCAATGTAATAAGATGCGTTACGTCTGTTCAGTGGAAATACGACTTGAGCTGCGATGGAATATTGAAACCTTGGCCTTTTGTTGAAAACATAATATCAAAGGTAGATATCAAGTGAAGAAAACAGATCTTATCAACCAAAAGACTTTGATATTGCACTAATAATATGGAGCCGAAATAATTAAGTAATAATTATGTGTCAATTAGAAGAAGCCACCCAAGTCATTGTTTGGACCTTGACTCAGCATATTTAAGGTCATAGAACCCGAGGGTCACACGTGATTCTAACTAGATTACGTTGTTTACGATAATTTCGTTTGTTTCGCGAAACATAAAGTGTAATTTGCATTATATTTGTTAACTAGGACATACCTAAATGATAATCTATTTTGACTGCAGTATGCTAGACATTCTGTACATTACAGGTGGGTTACATTATATCAATCGAACTGGGAATTCTTCCAGAGCCGTAAATATCTAATGTCGTTCGTGTATAGGTTAAATGTGAGCAAGAAATCGATCTATTCCGTTGTTAAGTGAACACGTCTAAAACATGATTTTATTTGTTAGTTTAGTAGGTATTAGTTTGGCTTCTGTTTACCAAATGTTACATACCTTAATGACAGTAAACAATCTAGCATTAACTATTAAGTAAACAACATTTAGGGAAGTATGGAATTGGAATTTAATAGCGCTAAAAGAAAAATTATGATACTATTATCATACTTAGTAACTTTGAATTACCAATTAGAGCAACACAAGAAACACTTTTATTACAAACAGCTCATATGATTTTAACGATTATAGTTCTATAGAATTGCTGCTAGGTATGGTTCAGAAAAGTATTGATGATCTGGCCTTCTCTAGAGATTACAGTACATTCTCTTTAGTTTCTTTTAAACCTTCGTATTGTAAATCGTGCCTACAGATGCTCAAATGGGATTTCACGTGCCATTGTCTAACATTGTTGGTTTTAACGCTTATTATTATAATGAAGGGTAATAAACCTGGCGTGGATTTCGCGCGGAGTAAATCACGACTTCTGCATTATAAGCCTGATATACTGATATGTATAGCTGTATTTGGGCTTGTCAGATGTGGCGCACCCAAGGTTTATTCGTCACATGATCAAATTTATAATTTCAACTTTTTTTAGAGATTTCCATTTTTTTTGAAGATTTGTTAAAGATAAAACAAATGAATTAAACCATGGATATATTACACGTATCACAGTGTTTATTTCCCTTTAAATAAAAATTAGTCAGTGACAAGTTAAATTACTTAATTAATTATCTTAAAATCTAAAAATACATATTCACTGGACAAATCGCATGGTATGACTGGTTTTTAATAAAAATAGCTTTGTGCGTCTCATGATGATCTATGAAAATCTTCAACCTTGAATTTTTGTTCAAGAAGCAAATTAAAAAATATATTATATTTTATATAAAAACATGGCGCCAGGTGCTTGTATTTATTTTTTGTTTTTGTAAAAAAAAAAACAATTTTGAAGCCCATCCTATTCGTTTCGTAATGAACGATGACCTTTTTTTAAATTTTATTTTTGCATACAACCAAAATATAAATGGGAAAAACGAAACCTATTTATTCATGTAAAATTATAAAAAAAAAACTACTTCTCATCTTGTAAGCCACAAACAATGCCGCGAAATTAAGCTTGTGATGTTAGTAAACGACGCAATATTCAGGCAAAGGATTTATCAAGGATTTTTTATAGATACAATGTGCAATATAATTTGTTTTTATAATATCGAATTATTCTAAATTGCGGTCGGTAAGCGTAAAATTTTTAGTGTTTTATTTTTGTAAAAATTTATTGCCTTTGTTTTAATTGCAATATGTATTAAGGACGCTGTCACAAATCTGCGTTACTCAAATTTAGGTATCTAACGTCGCCACGTGGTTCGCGGGAACATCACGCTCACGTAAACATAGCGCATTCCATTTTATAGACCATCTTCATACTTGATATTATTTTTTTTTTTATATTTTTATTGAAATTGATTCCAGAAGATTACTGGGAACTTTAAAAATTCATTTTGTTACTTTTATTAGTAGGTACGATCCTTATAAGTATTTTAGTGTATTCAACCAACTTAAAAAAGTGTGACTATTTTACAACAATTTGAATATGAATTGTATTTTTGTATACAATATCGAAGCTTTTTAAGAAATGTATAAAATACTTTTTTAAGAATTATTATCATACATAATATTATGATACCGGCAATATATTAAACCCAGCATTGTATGCAATTCTTAGTAAATGTATGTTATTCCGAGAAACAGTCGGAATGAAATAAATTAAATTCGTTACCACACATTCACATTACCTATATCTTTAAATCTGAACTTTTCCTAAGTAGCAAACACATTTGCAAATGTGGGTGGTTTTTGGGGTAGCTATTAACCAATATGAGGTCAAAACTAAAATCCAAGATGGCGCCGACGAAAATTTGAAATCTTTTCGTCATGGGTGTCATTTTCAAGGAGTTGGAGTAGCTATTAATCAATATGAGGTCATATCTAAAATCCAAAATGGCGCCGACGACAATTTGACATCATTTCGTCACGGGTGTCATTTTCATGGTTTTTGGGGTAGCTATTAACCAATATGAGGTCAAAACTAAAATCCAAGATGGCGCCGACGAAAATTTTACATATTTTCGTCATGGGTGTCATTTTCATGGTTATTGGGGTAGCTATTAACGAATATGAGGTCAAAACTAAAATCCAAGATGGCGCCGACGAAAATTTTACATCTTTTCGACATGGGTGTCATTTTCATGGTTTTTGGTGTAGCTATTAACCAACATGAGGTCAAAACTAAAATCGAAGATGGTGTCAACGAAACTTTTACATCTTTTCGTCACGGGTGTCATTTTCATGGTTTTTGGGGTAGCTATTAACC
>CAJQZM010043739.1:0-13507 GCA_907164665.1 Colias nastes
TACTTCTATATTATTCGAATTGTTCTTCTCATTAGCTAAGTTAATTACAATACAAAATGCAAGTTATTAAATACGCAAATTGTGTGGGTCACATAGTGTTAAATATTTTCTGTTACCTACCCCATACTTATATCACCTTATATCAAACATTTGTTCCAGGGCGACAGGAGTGGCATACCATGTAGTGAAGGATTGTTACAATAAGTTTACATAACAAAATGGCTGACATCGATGAGCACGTGGACGACGTCGACTACGAATACGACATGACGAAAATACCGGAGATAGTCACGGATGATCTGCACGAGTCGTACGAGTCGGAGAAGAGTTATGGAGACAGGCGGGACTCTAAAGAGGGTTTCGGGGGGGAAGGAGACTCCGACAGCGGTGTAGACGGCGTGAGCAGTGGCTGCAGTACCGTGGACGATTGTCCCGTCGTGTCCATCAATGATGTCGTGGCGTACTACGATGACATCCGGCCGCGGAGGAGATATGTGCCCCAACTCAACTACTACCGAGTGGATATTGAGAGGATGGCTTTGGACGCTGTTGTTCAGGTAAGCTTTGATTAAGGAAGTTATGTGTTACGCGTTACGAGATCATATTGCTACAACTAATATAGGTACACGTAAACGTGCCATGTACACGTGTTTCACCCAAAATATGAAACAATATTTCTTTATTATTAATGTTATATCTCCAGAATTCAGATATATAATGCACAAATCGTATGTCTTTCTGTGAAATCTAATAATCTGTTTCAGCTTCTTATACCTTAGAAGTTCACCTTTACGCATTAAATCTGACTTAAATATACATTGAGAGACTTACATGTATTTACGTTGTGATGATATTTTACCCATATCAACCCTGTGACGGGGTGATAAAATTCATTTTCACTTGCGTTCCCAACAAAGTGAAATCAAATCTACCTTTCTCTTCTGAATAAGGTTTTACGTTCACAATATACCTATATCGTTATTATCTGATCACGAGGTGACGTTAATTAGGTTATGTATTGTGTTATTGAACAGATGTGTGGATAGGCTCAGTGGATGAAGGCTTAGGATATGAAACTTTTATAAATAGACGCTTTTATCAAATTTTGTACCAGAATAATAAATTTTAAAATTTATTATTCTGGTATAAATTGACAGATTATTCACGGTAGGTTTAACACTACCCACGCCGTTTGGAAGTGGTCTAGAACAAATTATACCCATGATAATGTTTTTATAATTCTAGGAATAATTTGTTAATCGTCGTCATCCAGACTCCCACGGGATAAACATTTAAATGTTGAAATAAAACCAGTCCTAGATGTCATATTGCTTTGCCAGTAATCCAATGATTACTTTCATACTAGTGTGGGATGCTTAGGGAGCGTTTAAATGAAATCACAAAACATCCACGATGAGGCGTTTAATTCGCACGTTACAATAATTCGAATTTAGATAAAAACTGAGCGCACATCCGTCGTCTATGCCGGTCGCCGCGGAGTGAAGGCTCACGAACCGTAGCGGACAACTCTCGTGTACGGCCGGAGCGGGGCGCGGGGTGAAGGGCGCGTAGTCCCGTTATGCGCTCGCTCAGCTGGCCGCCACACTACTCCCCCGCCGAGACCGATGCCAACAGCTAAGGTCGATAGTAGTTGGGGAAGCGAACCACTCGTCCACTTCTAGTCTTGAACGGTAGTGATTTGCTGTTCTCATCGTGTTGTGGTTCTTCCTGTAATTTAGTAAGCAAATAAGCAGGTTTAAGTCTATCTATGGTTACATGCGAAAGCTTGCCTCCCACGTCAATTTTAAATGTTTTTTCTCCTCTTTCAATTACTTTGTGCGGGCCAGAATAAGGTGATTCCAATGATTTTTTAATGGGGCCTTTGCGAAGGAAAACATAGTCAGCAATTTGTAAGCTCTTAGGTATGAAAAAGGTTTTGCTGGTATGCCAGTGCGCTGGTTTTGGTGCGAGATTATGAAAATGGTTGCGTAGGCGGGATGCAAAATCTGTTAGATCAGTACTATGAGCTTTAGGAGCGAGAAACTCACCGGGAAGGCGCAGTGGCTCCCCGTACACTAGCTCAGCTGCAGATGACTCAATGTCTTCCTTCCAAGCGCTGCGAATGCCAAGTAAAACAAGTGGAAGTACCTCAGACCATTGATCATTTTTATGGCACATGATAGCTGCCTTAAGCTGCCGATGAAAGCGCTCCACCATGCCGTTGCATGCCGGGTGATACGCCGTCGTAGGGCGATGAACTGCACCCAACAATGAAGAAATGCTACGAAACAAATCGGATTCAAACTGTCTTCCTCTGTCAGTAGTGATCTTCTCTGGACATCCGTATCTCGCCACCCAACCAGAGAGAAAAGCACGGGCACACGTCTCGGCTTGTATGTCTGGTAAAGGAACTGCCTCAGGCCAACGCGTGAATCTATCGATGATCGTGAGACAATATCTGTAACCAGAAGAATAAGGTAATGGTCCTACAATGTCCATGTGGACATGCGAAAAACGTTGAGAAGGTGTAGAAAATTGAGAGAAAGGTGAAATTGTATGACGAATGACTTTGTTGCGCTGGCAATCTGTGCAAGCTCGCGCCAAGTGTCGACAATCTTTTTTAATTCCAGGCCAAACAAATCGTTGCGTAATCAACTTAATGCTCGCCTTAGCACCAGGATGGCTTAAACCATGTAGATTATTAAAAACTTGTTTGCGAAAGGCCTTAGTAACAAACGGTCTTGGATTTTGCATAGACACGTCACAGTAGATGAAATGAGATGAATTTGGTAATTTTACCTTTACTAGTTTAAGAGAAGAATTTTTATTTAAAAGTTCTTGCAGCTCAATATCTGTACTTTGAGCGCGTGCAAGCTCCTCAAAATTTATAGTCTGCGATTTCCTCTATTCTGGACATAGCGTCGGCTACCATGTTCTCAGACCCGGTCACGTACCTGATATCTGTAGTAAATTGAGAAATAAAATCTAAATATCTAAATTGTCGAGGTGAACATTTATCTCGATTGGTTTTGAACACGAATGTCAGCGGCTTATGATCTGTGTACACAGTAAAATTTCTGGCCTCCAGCATATGTCGAAAATAACGTATAGCTTCATAAATAGCTAACAGCTCTCGATCATACGGACTATATTTTACCTGAGATGGCTTAAGTTTGCGTGAGAAAAACGCTAGTGGTTGCCAGTCATCATTTACCCGTTGTTGGAGCACAGCACCGACTGCGATGTCAGAGGCATCTGTGTGAATTGCAAAATCACAGTCGGACCTAGGATGAGCTAATAAGGTTGCTCTCGCAAGAGACGACTTACAGGCATTGAAGGAGTTCAGCATGACGTCAGACATCTCGATAGGTTGATTATTTTTCTTTTTAGATCCTGAGAGTGCCAAGCTGAGAGGACCTTGAATAGAAGATGCATCTGGAATGAAACGCCTATAAAAGTTATACATTCCTAGAAATCGGCGGAGTTCTCTTACACTCTTCGGAACTGGATAATCTACGACAGCTTGAACCTTTTCTTCAACAGGACTAATTCCAGCTGATGTAACTTTGTGACCTAAGAAGGTTATACTAGGTAAACCAAACTCACATTTACTTGAATTAATAAGCATGCCGTAGTCTGAAAGTCTCTTAAATAATTGATCCAGGTGTTCCAGGTGCTCATCGTAATCTGCGGAAAAGACCAAAATATCATCGACATAACCATAACAAAAGGATAGTCCTTTGAGCATTTCATCAACAAAACGTTGAAAGGTCTGAGCTGCGTTGCGAAGGCCAAACGTCATATAGCAAAATTCGAATAATCCGAATGGTGTAGTAATGGCGGTCTTCGGTATATCGCTCTTGAAAACTGGTATTTGGTTAAATGCTCTTACCATGTCGATTTTAGAAAATATAGTGCTTCCAGCAATTAAATGTGTAAAGTCCTGAATATGTCTGATAGGGTAGCGGTCTGGCAAAGTTCTTGCATTTAAAGCTCTGTAGTCGCCGCAGGGTCTCCAGCCGTTGTCTTTCTTAGGAGCTAAATGTAATGGAGATGACCAAGAACTGTCTGACCTGCGTGCCACGCCTGATTGCAGCATGTCCTCAAATTCTTTTTGTGCTATCTGAAGGCGATCCGGTGGCAGCCTGCGTGGTCGTGAGGAAACTGGTGGACCTGGTGTAGTTCGAATATAATGAACGGTATTATGTTTCACCTCCTTATGTGTACCAGCCGGACGGGTTATGTCTGGATATTTGCGTAAAAGCTGATGGTAAATAGAATCTCCAGAAATTACCTTAATTGAACCATAGTCGCTGTCAGTTGGAATCTCAATTGACGCTGTGACCTGGAGTGACGTCAACCCATCAATAAGTCGCTGCTGGCGGCAATCTACCAACAGATTATAAAAAGAAAGAAAATCAACGCCAATTATCGGCTTATTAATATCTGCAACTACAAATCGCCATTTAAAATCACGCCGCAAACCTAAATTAATATTTATCTGCACCCAGCCATATGTAGGTATGACAGTGCCGTTGGCCGCGAACAGCTGGTAGTCAGTCTTCTCTCGATATTGCCTGAGCGCTCTGCGTGGATAAACACACAAATCAGAACCTGTATCGACAAGAAATTTTATTTTACTTATTTTATCAATAACAAAAAGGCGGCCTGGCGAAATATTGCAGTCGGTTGCCGCTAGTTCCGGCTGCACATGTTGTTTTCCGACGGTAAATTAAATTTGCATGGTTTAATGCATTTATGCGCTCGCTTTCCAAATCTATGATGATACCAACAAAAATCAAAATTTCTAGATTTAGATCTTGACCTGTTACGGTTAGTTCTTATTCGAGATGGGGTACGTGACCTTGATCTATGGAAATTACCTTTTAGTGATGCTACTTCTTTTGTTAAATTTTCTAATTGCTTACTTAATTCTGAAATTTCATTATTATTCAAATTATTATTTAAAGTGCAAACTTGTTGGGTAGGGTGTACAATATCATGAACAGAATCTGCTAAATCGGCAATCGCTTCTAAACTGAGACTTTTTTGTGAAGCTATTATTGTTTGAATATTTAATGGTAACCGACCTGTCCATAAAGTCCTGAGAAATTCGTCCGGAACAGCTGGCCCCGCCAAATTCTGCAGATGTCGAAGAAACTGTGACGGTTTTCTGTCCCCTAATTCCTCTTGAGCCAAAAGTTGTTGTATTCGTCTTTCCTGTGACGCCGTTAGCCGTTTTATTAATTCTGTTTTTAGTTTCTTATATTTATTTTCAGCTGGAGGATTTTTTATTATATCCTTTACTTCCTGGGCAAACCTTTGTTCTAATTGCGACGAAATGTGGTAAAACTTCGTCGTATCAGACGTTATTCCAGCTAAAAAGAATTGTCCTTCAACCTGGGCGAACCACAAAGCAGGGTCATCCGCCCAAAATGGCGGCAGCCGCACGCCGACTTTATTTAATTCCAAATCCGATCGGTCTTCTTTTTCCATCATAAAACGTATTTTGAAGTCGGGGTCACCAATGTGGGATGCTTAGGGAGCGTTTAAATGAAATCACAAAACATCCACGATGAGGCGTTTAATTCGCACGTTACAATAATTCGAATTTAGATAAAAACTGAGCGCACATCCGTCGTCTATGCCGGTCGCCGCGGAGTGAAGGCTCACGAACCGTAGCGGACAACTCTCGTGTACGGCCGGAGTGGGGCGCGGGGTGAAGGGCGCGTAGTCCCGTTATGCGCTCGCTCAGCTGGCCGCCACACTAGTAATGGGATAGCTAATAGCTTGCTTTTAATATGCCATTTATGACGACTATTTTGCGGGAGCAGTGCCATTTATGACGACTATTTTGCGGGAGCAGGTGCTCATCGCCCCAACCGTTCCCGCAGTTCCGTCCAAAGCAGCGCGATGGAACAGAGTGGGGTTTTAGTCGGTAGAAATCCGACATAACCACGGCTCCATCCCCGGGAGCCGGGGGTATCTAAGAAGATTTCCCCACTATTTAAAAAAAAAAAAAAAAAAAAAGGTGCTCATCGCCCCGCTCAGAGTGATCTAATTTATTTGCAGATTCACTCGATTCATTAAGATTGCAACGAAATAATACAATTTCAACTGGTAAGTACATTTCTGCATCTTCTGAGAAATAGACACTTACTAGTTTAATCTACGAGTTTCTAGTCATCTAACTTCAAAACTCTTATATACAGAAAATTCCATTCAGGATAATAAAATCGGCTATGATGTCGCTGTGGTTTAATGCTCTAAGTTGTCGCTGCTTACTTGTCATCCCAGCGTCTATGTAAATATTCCAAGCACATTTTAAATAAAAAGTGCCCTGCCACAGGCTCTATGTACAGGAATTTATAATTAAATCTAGTTTATTCTTGTTTTACCGGTCCAAACTCCAAGTGTGGGAAGATCCCACTAAATGTACTTAACTTATTGATCCGATCTATTTATAGTGAAGCGGCAAGGAACTCTGGAGACACAAACAACATTATTTTTATATTAATATTTTTAATGCCTCAATGTTTTTTTCGGTCTTCAGACATTTTTAGGATAAGATTTTATCAAGAGTACCAATGCAAATTGTTTACACCATAGAATGGATATAATTTGTTATTAATTTTAACGTCGCGTAAAACTTTGGAAGGATTTTTTGAAGCAGAAATCATACGTGGTTTAATTTTCATACTATTAGGTAACAGAAGTGGTAGATGAGAATTATTTACAACACAGGGAGGATGTGTTATGAATATCAATAGCAATACATGTTAAAATTTAGTATTTATAAGATGTTCCTGCCTCTGCAGCAATTTAATCGTCGTCTTATTATTATCTTTGTTGTTGATTGATGATTTTTATTATAAATAACAAAATAATTAGTTTTTATATGTAGGCTTATGTGTATATAATTAAAGTCATAGCAATGTAGTAGACTAGTTATATCGCCGTGTAGCTCCTAAAGAAACATTTCTGCCGCCGGCGCCTTTTAAGTAGCATTTCTGGACGTACATTAAATATTTTCTACCCTGGTTTACTCTCAATAAATTTCCACTGAATACACGTGTTTATTACGAAATAAATATCCATAATATCAGAACTGAATCTAAGCATCGGTCTCAATTGAAAAAATGTTCTCATGAGCGTCGGTTCTCACAATTACAACCTATTACATTGCCTTATCGCTTTGCCACCTGTACAATGATTCCTATGAAACGCATGTTACATTTGTGGACCAATTATAATTACATTGGTGAAAATTTTAATACTGATTGAGTTCAATCTTCATGTATAATTCATATGATGCGAAAGTGTTTGTTTGTTCAACTTTGGTGTTACTATGATATCATATAGCAGTCTTACTTCCAATGTGGGAAAGTGATGGCGCTAGACTTTTATGTATAGGTTTGTCATATAATTTCAAGACTAGAATTAATACTGCTTTAAAAATAACGGTAAGGAAGGTTCCTTGAAACGTTGGCATTTTTATTCTCATCCTTGGAACCTAGTTAATTTTTGTTGTAATTCAAAATCTTAAAAGGGGTAATGGAATTTTTATGAGATACAGTTTTCGCAAGATAACCCGAGTCTTGAAGTGCACGCGAGGGAGGTACGGAAAGCTCAAGTAATAACTTAGTGATTAAATAAACTTCTAAAGCACAAAAACTTAAAGCGACATCTTTGATTATGTAACTAGCGCTTCGGTGGCCACACTATAGAAAAACGCAATAAAAACAATCAAATCCAATTTAAACCGTCAAAAAACAGCGTGCGAACACAGGTGTCAGAAGTGAAACTTCTTTGGCAAGATTCAAAGATACCAACATCGTCGCATTGCTCCATGACGTGACGGTATTGCCATGGCGCAACCTTGAAATTTTTCTCTCAATGCGCCTAAAAAGGTTACACTTGAAAAAGTCAAAATGTAGGAGCGTTTGTTAAAAATGTAGGAAATTCACGAAATCCAGTTATGGCATTCGAAACGTATTTGACTTTGATATGACTTTGAACGTTAATACTTCGTTAGGAGATACAGAAACCCGTAATCCAATCCCCGATACAGGATTCAATATGCAAATCCACAAAACCCGCACTTTGTTTGCGCTTTATTTTTTATTTACGCCCTGAGCATACGCGCACCAATCTGTTTGATTTATTAATATGCTACTGCCTTGGCTGCTTTTATGACGCTACCATTAAGAGGAGGCTCCCTTTCTCATTTCTGGCACTGAGAGACCGGTTACGGTACTAGACGCTAATACAGCCGTAATAAAGTTGAATATCGCGTGCGCTCTTTGATCGCGTTCGAGCTCGAAAAGTAAGTCTCAATTCTTATTTCGTTTATAACTGAAGTAATAATTGATCTAGAGAAAAAATATCTTGGTCTTCAATAGTAAACTCTATTTTCTTACTGTTAACATTTATTTTAGACATAAAGTCCAAGTAAATCTTTAAAAAAATGTAATAATCCTTAAAAAAGGCATCATTTTTGAATAAAAATTGAATCGAGCGAAAATGTTACAATTATGTTTCTGTCTTGTACATCGAAAGAAAAAGACCCAATAAATCATATACTAAATTTCCATTTTGATTGTATGTGTGACTGTTTCAGAATATTGATGCAAATTCACATAAAATTTAGGGAGCTTGCCCTTAATTTGGAAAAATTATAGACCTTTTTTGTTACATTTTTTTAGTTATTTGTTGTTACATCTTTAACAACTTCGTGGCAACATTAGATTCATAGGTTCACCCGGATTCTTTGGCCGATGCCCGATGGTTTAATAATGCCTTTGCGCATTTGTGTATATTATCTAGTAGTAATTCTTGACTAGAAATCTGGTTAATTGGAAGCTATATGCAGCTAACTTCAAACGTTTCATTTTTTTAATTAAATTAAAGACATTATCCCTCACTTCTTTCTTCAGCCAAATTTACTAATATCTACTAATTATTTAGCTCTGCCACAAAGAAGTCTAAGCTTCTGAAACGATCACACGAGTTCGCGCCATTTTTCTCGATCTAGATTGCTAAAAACCATTAAAATTTAGAGTTCACATAATCAAAAAAACTAACTTTAACCACCTTAAACTATTTACAATTGCGTCATTGTACATTTTCTTATCGAAGTTCTATATCAGATTAAGCTACATACAGAATAACATTTCACATTTTTTCCGCACAAATGATAGCGATTTCCTCTCGCTACAACCGATAATGGTCCCCGTGATTACAATCATTACGTTATTACTGACGTCTCAATGCAATCCCGACGGATAATCTACTAATATTTTGTTACGTAAACATTTCTAGATAGGATTTACATAGGTTCAAGTATTATTATCAAATGTCAGTCTTGTTATTTGATATGTTCCTTGATTAACCGCTAATTTGCGAATAATTCGAACATCTTCCTTTTTAATCTTTGATAATTTGGTGCCTGATCTTTGTATAGATTTAGATCTATTTAAAAAAGAAGGAAATCATTGTAGGTTAAATTGTAGACAATAATATTATACTTACGTTATTTATCTGCGAAATACCTCGATACAAGCTAGTAGCCAATACCTACTTCATTATTTGTTCATTAGCAACTGCATAACAATGTAATTATCAATCATACCGCTAAGTCCAAAAGTTGTTACTAGCGAAGTACATAAATATCGCTATTGATAGTGAAATTATCTGGCCATTAAGTCAAAACACTCGGTCAAAGAAAACGAATCTCGACAAGGTCAACACAACGTTAATACCTCCACTTAATTACAGATAGATCGCGCTCCGAAGCGCCGTAACACACAATATGATTATTTCATAGCAATCTCTTTCTTACACCTGTGCAATAAAATACACATTCGGGTGAGTGGACAATGGAGTTACGTCAGGTGGAACGCACGTGCTGAAGCCTTACTGTGTGTGTGTAAATCGATATATGCGTTGGCGGATGTAGTATTCAAGGGCGACATTGTTTGGACTCTTTATTCGATTTGCCTGAGCATGATGGACCAATGTTTACACTTGTAAATAGAGCCTGTTCAAGCCTAGATTTACCTTTTTTATTGAGCGACTTTGGACTCTTAAACCATGTCGTGTGAGATAAACGTTTTGACAAGATGCTATGGGAAGAATCTAAATGTATTGACATAAATTATTTCAATTGTTTTAAATTAAAAATGATTTGTCAGTTAGTCTAATTATTTTCCAACTGTACAAAAATAACTATAGAGTAGCTATATTCTTCGATGCTTGGCAAAATGTAAATATGGATTCTATAAACAACACTATACCACGATTACTAAATAGTTACTACGCCATACGATGATAAAAGGGTATTGTATATCACCAAATGAATCCTGAAATGTTTACGTTTGCTTTCACAGAAATAGTAATATAAAATGTGAACTAAAAACTTTGCGAATACGGCCAGTGATAACTAGTGGTTCAAGTCAGGATTGGGTGTATATTATAACCTATTTGACGCTGTCCTATATTTGGAAAGCGTCCGTTTCGGCTAGTTTGAGCACCAAGAGAATAGAGAGGCTTCATTACAAAACCGGTTCAAAACCATCACAAATTGTCTGACCTTTTAAACATGGTACCCAGCAAGAACAAGTAGCAAGTTTAATATGAAAATCTGTTAAGTTGTAGAGAGTTATTAATATTAATGGTTAAACATAAACAGTCTTCGCTTTGCATGCTACGGAGAACTTCGGAACTTCTAACTGGAGTTAGCCATTGCTCCGAGCTGTTTACGCGATATCAAGCTTATTTATAGTAATTACATCGGTTATTTTTGGGAAATTCGCTTTACCGTCTGCTATTAAACAATTATTAATAGTTTTAGAACTTTATTTATTAATATTAACTTGAAGATTGGAATATTTATCCAGTGGTGGTTTCAACTAAACATAAACATGTATAAAAATTTGAAGCTGTATAATCTTCTTAAATTATTTTCTTTTTAAAGGAATGCTTTTATTCCCGTTTTCGACCCTTCACTTTCTTATCTCAGTCCTTCAGTCAGTTAATATGTTGCTTTAATTGAGTTTTTCATTTGAATACGAATATAAAATAAGAATTTATATAACACGGAGAAACGTTACGAATTATTGTAAAAATTGAGACAACAAAAAGGGAATGTGCTTAGTTTGTATGTGTCTTGTTCCGGCTATTTTACTACGAAATCTGATGCTAAGATGACATGCAGTTTTTACCGTGTGATTGACATCGGGGAAGTACCTTCATAATTAACTGACGTTAGTTTTGTTTCAATGTAATAAGATGCGTTACGTCTGTTCAGTGGAAATACGACTTGAGCTGCGATGGAATATTGAAACCTTGGCCTTTTGTTGAAAACATAATATCAAAGGTAGATATCAAGTGAAGAAAACAGATCTTATCAACCAAAAGACTTTGATATTGCACTAATAATATGGAGCCGAAATAATTAAGTAATAATTATGTGTCAATTAGAAGAAGCCACCCAAGTCATTGTTTGGACCTTGACTCAGCATATTTAAGGTCATAGAACCCGAGGGTCACACGTGATTCTAACTAGATTACGTTGTTTACGATAATTTCGTTTGTTTCGCGAAACATAAAGTGTAATTTGCATTATATTTGTTAACTAGGACATACCTAAATGATAATCTATTTTGACTGCAGTATGCTAGACATTCTGTACATTACAGGTGGGTTACATTATATCAATCGAACTGGGAATTCTTCCAGAGCCGTAAATATCTAATGTCGTTCGTGTATAGGTTAAATGTGAGCAAGAAATCGATCTATTCCGTTGTTAAGTGAACACGTCTAAAACATGATTTTATTTGTTAGTTTAGTAGGTATTAGTTTGGCTTCTGTTTACCAAATGTTACATACCTTAATGACAGTAAACAATCTAGCATTAACTATTAAGTAAACAACATTTAGGGAAGTATGGAATTGGAATTTAATAGCGCTAAAAGAAAAATTATGATACTATTATCATACTTAGTAACTTTGAATTACCAATTAGAGCAACACAAGAAACACTTTTATTACAAACAGCTCATATGATTTTAACGATTATAGTTCTATAGAATTGCTGCTAGGTATGGTTCAGAAAAGTATTGATGATCTGGCCTTCTCTAGAGATTACAGTACATTCTCTTTAGTTTCTTTTAAACCTTCGTATTGTAAATCGTGCCTACAGATGCTCAAATGGGATTTCACGTGCCATTGTCTAACATTGTTGGTTTTAACGCTTATTATTATAATGAAGGGTAATAAACCTGGCGTGGATTTCGCGCGGAGTAAATCACGACTTCTGCATTATAAGCCTGATATACTGATATGTATAGCTGTATTTGGGCTTGTCAGATGTGGCGCACCCAAGGTTTATTCGTCACATGATCAAATTTATAATTTCAACTTTTTTTAGAGATTTCCATTTTTTTTTGAAGATTTGTTAAAGATAAAACAAATGAATTAAACCATGGATATATTACACGTATCACAGTGTTTATTTCCCTTTAAATAAAAATTAGTCAGTGACAAGTTAAATTACTTAATTAATTATCTTAAAATCTAAAAATACATATTCACTGGACAAATCGCATGGTATGACTGGTTTTTAATAAAAATAGCTTTGTGCGTCTCATGATGATCTATGAAAATCTTCAACCTTGAATTTTTGTTCAAGAAGCAAATTAAAAAATATATTATATTTTATATAAAAACATGGCGCCAGGTGCTTGTATTTATTTTTTGTTTTTGTAAAAAAAAAAACAATTTTGAAGCCCATCCTATTCGTTTCGTAATGAACGATGACCTTTTTTTAAATTTTATTTTTGCATACAACCAAAATATAAATGGGAAAAACGAAACCTATTTATTCATGTAAAATTATAAAAAAAAAACTACTTCTCATCTTGTAAGCCACAAACAATGCCGCGAAATTAAGCTTGTGATGTTAGTAAACGACGCAATATTCAGGCAAAGGATTTATCAAGGATTTTTTATAGATACAATGTGCAATATAATTTGTTTTTATAATATCGAATTATTCTAAATTGCGGTCGGTAAGCGTAAAATTTTTAGTGTTTTATTTTTGTAAAAATTTATTGCCTTTGTTTTAATTGCAATATGTATTAATTAAAACACGTATTAACTACGGGGTTACCCATACCTAAAATTATAAAAAGATTAAAATATTTGTTTCGTTAATAAATGTTAAATTTGACAAAATGAAAATCTTTTACAGTTATTTTACTACTCTATTCTAATCCTGCTAATATCATATACGAAAGTTTGTGAAGAGGGATGGATGGATGTATGACTCTTTCACTCAAATACCTACTATTAAACCGATTACAATTAAATTTGGTATTTAGGTAGCTGAAGACCCAGAATAAGACATAGGTAGGCTACTTTTTATCGCGGAAATCCCACAGGAACGGGAACTATGCGGGTTTTTTTTTGAAAACGCGGGTCAAAATCTAGTTCTGAAATAAATAAT
>CAJQZM010043753.1:0-13727 GCA_907164665.1 Colias nastes
GACTCGCTAAACACAAACCGCACAGGGCCCTGCCGCCGCTGGGTGAGCATAGTATAAAGAGAGAAGTAGGTTAAGTGTAAGGTGATCGAGAGAGGATTGAAACACTAGGACTGCTGATTAAATACTGCGTGTATTTCAAATGAAGCATTATTAAATAGATACAAAATTAAGTTTCACGTGTATTACCGGCGTTTAGAAGCTCACAGTACTTAAACTCGCAGGGTTTTCACTTGTTACATTGATATTTTAAATAATTTTATAAACAAACACCGACCGCTCACAGCAATGGCGCTCACGAGAACGGTCCATGAGAAGGAACCGAGCGACGTTGCGTGCGTGCATCAAGCTTGCGTATGTACATGAACCGGGGACGTGGCCAAGGGCGATAAATATAAACGGCGCGATATACCTTTGTTCGAAGATAACTTACTTTTTTCTTAATACTATTGTGTGTATGTGTGCGTGCCTTGTGTCAGAACCGTAGTGACGTCACAGCGTCCAATGGGCGAGTTATGCAAATTGTAAAATAATTTTATGTATCTGTGAGTTCACTACTCTATAGAGAAATTAAAGATGAAGCAAACTTAATATCCTAAGGCCCCTAGCTGGGGCAAAGGGCAAAGGTGAAGCAAAGTAAAGCAGAAAAAATGTTTCGGATTTGAATCTGCAACTGTTATTTCGCCGCAGTGTAGTTAAAGGTGCAAGTCGAAATAAAATAAGAAAATATAACGACTAGATTTCCGCCCGCGGCCTCGCCCGCGTTTTCAAAGAAAAATCTATTCAACCATCCCGACATACTTTCGCATTTATAATATTAGAAGGATAATTTTTTCTCTCTGAATACAGAGTGAGTATAGGGAAAAAAATACATGCTTTTCTCTCTCTCTCACTACACAGTGATCAATATAGAAAACAATTACAATATATCTCTAAATTCCAGCACTACCGTCACCCGCGCACAAGATGACGCTCTCAGGTGACACGCTAACCGTGGTGACGTCATCAGCGGATCTTGCTATATGGGACCTGCCCACGGCTACTTGTACTATACAACCGTTGTCGTTTAGGAATTTGTTGACGAATAATAGTGAGTTTTTTTATTGGTATTGGTATTATGGTTTTAGGTTAAGGTTCCGTTTGACGAATTTAAAATAAGGAAATGTCATTTATAATAAGTTTTTTTCCAACATAACTTTTGAACTCAACATTTTGTGTTTTTAAAATTTCAAAAATGTTTATTAATTGTATTTTTTTAACTTTCAAGTTAATGACTTAAAGTAAGTGTACTTAAGTTATTTGTAAATTGTTTCCAGCCTCATTTATTTGTATCTGTATGAATTCTGTTTATTTTTTTATAATATAAATTTCGTTCTGTTAATAAGAAGTGCTCTCACCATAAAACGTGTGCAGAGAGTGCTTCTTCTTATTAACAGAACAAAATTTACCCCATTTTCGAATTAAATAACATTACTAATAGTATTTTTTTTATTTCAGCAACTGTAACACACTGTTCTCTATTGGAAGATGGCAACCCAATGATCTCATTTAACACTGGCAAAAGTTACATTTATTGTAAGAAGTTAAGCGCTTGGTGAGTTTTATAATATTTTTATTTAAATAAAATAATGGAGGTACTTTTAAAAGAATTTAACTTTATATATCAAATAGTATAAGAAATTTATTGAATTTATATTTACATATTTAACCAGTTGGTTGGCTTCAGTTTAAAGTGGATGTTACTTAATTGTTTCATGTATCTCGGAAAGTATACAAATGTGTGTGGGCACACACTCTATGTGTGTGCCAAATTCTATTGTAATCGGTTCAGTAGTATTTGTCTGAAAGAGAAACAAACATCCATACATACATACTCACAAACTTTTGCATTACATATTATTACATATTAGTAGGAATCTGTTTTTTTGAATTTTTCATACAGAATCTCAATAAAGGGTTCTTTATATCTCTAGCACGGATAGATTTTTGACGTGACAACGTCTTATAATTCGATAGCGCCGGCTGCACGCACGAAACAACATGACTCACGCGGCGTTACCTCGCTCTGAGGCGTTCCATGTAAGGCTTGAAGTGCGAGCGAGAGCGCGGAACGAGTGACAAAGAAGCACAATCGGACGTTGTCACGTTCAACTATCGTCAGTAAACCGACTTTACAGACAACCAATTTTTTTTTCAATAAAATGTATATTTGCAGGGTGATATGGCAAGATGGCGGCGACCCAGTACGTCGTGCGGGCGGTGCGGGGGGGCTCCGGCCGGGGGCTGCGGGTGGCTTCGCCCTTACACGCTAATAGGGCGCCGCATACTTTGCGTACACATGGGTATGTGTAATCACTACCTATACTAATATATTCTTAATATTGTAAAAAAGCTGAAGAGTTTGTTTGTTTGTTTGAACACGCTTATCTCAGGAACTACTGGTCCGATTTGAAAAATTATTTCGCTGTTAGATAGCCCATTTATTTAAGACCAACAGGAGCGGAGCACTACGGGTAAAACCGCAGGGCACAGCTAGTGAAACATACAAAATGGTGGGGATACACTACGTGGGGTGTGCGGGAAGCAGGGTGCACACGTGAATAGAACGTCACATACATTTTTCTCCTCACAACATTCGTACCGACTCAAAGCAACAAATGTAGGACGACATTTTCAAATGTTTCTTGAATACAAGTGATGTTAGCATATTTACGAATATGTGCACGCAAGCGAGTAACCCGAGTAACAAGACAAGGCTTTGATTACTTGATTTTTTTTTAAACATACAAAAAGTCGATTCTGGTAGTTCAAAGTCAAACTAACATGCTAATCGCTTCGTTCCTACGATACTGTGTCGTGGTTTTGTAAAAAAATAAAAAAAAGACGTGTGGCACTCGGGGACTGCCGCGGTAAAGCTTTTGCATGCTATGCCGTCAAGCCACACCTCCGTGCCCGTCGGAGTGGGGAGCGTGAGGTTTTTTCGTTACGGAATTTCTCGATTCGGTCCCCGCGCTCAAGGCCCGCGATAGAAGCTATGTAATAGCTTAATAAAAACCTTTTGTTTATTACAGTAAATACAGCGCATGCGCAGCCCGCAGTTGGCTAGAAGCGCAAGTATCGTCGAGTCTGCACCTGCGTCTCAGCAAGGACTATAGACACTGGATAGTCGCGCTTTTCTCTCATCTAGTGGCACATGGTATGCTTAACAGTAATAATAATAAATAAATTATCTATACTAATATTATAAAGCTGAAGAGTTTGTTTGTTTGCTCATTTGTTTGAGGAACTACTGGTCCGATTTGAAAAATTATTTCGCTGTTAGATAGCCCACTTATCGAGGAAGGCTATAGGGCCTATAGCCTTATGATGTGATGAGATGATATATAGCCTATAGTATAGGCTATATATCATCACGCTAAGACCAACAGGCGCGGAACAATGCGGGTGAAACCGCAGGGCACAGCTAGTAAAAAATATTTCCGTGACATTTCTGTTTTTAGGCAAGATGTAAAGATTGTTTTTGTAAGTTTTTTGATGTTAGATACCAAGTTTGTTATTATATTAAAAGATTGTATTTTCACTTGTTTTTGTACTTATGGCTGTGTAAATCTGTAGTTTCATCTCTGTTTACGTATTTTAAAACTTAAAAGTAGTTATACCTAAATTTAAATCTGAAAGATGATTATTTTTATAGTACAAAAAAAATGTATAAAAAATACGTGAGTGCCGAGCACACGTTTCAGAAGTGAAACTTCTTTGATATTCAAAGACACCAAAATCGTCGCCTTACTCCACGACGTGACGGTATTGCCATGACGCGACCTTGAAATTTTACTCTCAACGCGCCTAAAGAAGTTTCACTTTAAAAAGTTATCATCTCTGAGATGAACTTTAAAGGTAATTTGTAAGTAATTGTAAATAATATATATTTATCAGGTACAGAAGATCACCTTCGTTGTATATTAGATGACATGTTGGGGCCAAGTCACTGCACATCGCTGCCTAAGAAATGGGAGTCTACTATTTTGGTAAGTTTATAGAATATAGCTCAATATTTGTTTTTTTTTTTCAATTTTTTAATGAATGTATAAAAATAAATATCATTTTATTTTATTCTTTACTTACTTATACATTGGATAAGTAGATTATTATTACTGCTAGACCAATGAATCAATACGAGTATGGTTTCTTTTTAATATAGTTTCAGATGCTTTTTATTATAATCTTAAATGAACCTAAACCTACCCAATATACTCATAAAAAATACTATAAAATTCATTCTCTATCAAAGTAGTAGTTACAAATATTATCCAATTGTATTACACACATTAAACTATATAAATTTTCAGGATATCAAAAAGCACGATCTCCTAGAAGAAATGTTAGCATTATTAGTTCGACAGTTGAGATGGCAGCGGCTGTACACGGAATATTCAGACCAATTGAACGAAATTAAACAGACAAACGGTTTGCTCAATGGTCATTAAATAGCAGTATTATTTTATTATTTTTATACAGAGTGTAATCGTTAAGTGTGCACAGACGATTATTCCATAACTATTGCAAGTATCAAAAAACTATAAAAAAAATTGGTTGTCTGTAAAGTCGGTTTACTGACGATAGTTGAACGTGACAACGTCCGATTGCGCTTCTTTGTCGCTCGTTCCGCGCTCTCGCTTGCACTTCAAGCCTTACATGGAACGCCTCAGAGCGAGGTAACGCCGCGTGAGTCATGTTTTTTCGTGCGTGCAGCCGGCTCTATCGAATTATAAGACGATGTCACGTCAAAAATGAGAGTGTTTAATGTAACATTTTTGGATATTTCTCGTTTTATTTTTAAAAAGTTATTATTGCCATTTTATTCATTAGGTAAATAAAACCTAACCGATTTACTTTTGATATCAATTTAAAGTTTTTTGATATCTGCAATAGTTACGGAATAATCGCCTGTGCACACTTAACGATTAACATCATGTATATAAAAAGGGAAAAAGTGTTGTGCTAGTAAATAATTATTAATGGAATGTTTGTGATGTTTTTTCTGTAATATGTATGTGTTCTGTGAAAACTGGATTGTAATTTGAATGGTATTTTCCTATTTATTCGGTCTTAGTTTTATTAAATTGAAGTATTATTTGTTTCAAGTTTATGAATGATATAATATAAAAAGTATTAATTTGTGATTTTTTTGAAGTATGGCAATTTTTTTTGTATGTATTGCATAAAATGTTTTCTGATATAGAATACTATGAATTAAAGAAAACGAATCAAATGTATTAAAAATTGTAAAATTAAAAAATGCTTTACAAGAACGTAATTTCTTCGGTATTATAATTTTGGTAAAATAAACTAAGAGCTACATTTGTATTTAAATAATTAATAATTGGATCTTGTATATGAAACTATACAACAGCAATTTGAAATATTAAATGAAATGATTTTCTTATTTATCAAGTGCATTTTATTATCTCTGCTTTGAATTGATTTAAAAATAATATTATATACTTTGTATTTTATCAATAGTTCTAAGGAAAGGAAAGTTCTTAAAGACTGTTAGATTTTATTATGTCAATTTCAAAAATTACGTTTTCTCTCAATGTGTACATATTCGTTTGGTTGCTATTAGTTATATTTTAAGTTTCTTGCAAGTATGATCTTTATAATTCTAAGGAACAGCAAAACATTTCTATGAAATGAGACAATATTTATTTTATATCTATTTGTGATGATAATATGAAAATGTTAACATATTTTTAAAATCTCATTACTGCGGTAGAAATAAAATCCACACTGTCTACGCTTTTTAATAAATAAATAAAAAAGAATATAAATCATCACAGTAATGTTCGATTCAAACTTAATAGCGGTTCAGATGTTAGGTGCAGGTACATTGCGCACGTGTCCCTTAACGTCCCGTTAAGAGGAGGCTCCCTAACATAATTTCTGGCACTGAGAGACCGGTTAGACCGCTACGGTGCTAGACGTACACAGCCGTAAAAAAGTTGAATATCGCGTGCGCTCTTTGATCGCGTTTGAACTCGAAACTAAATCTTGTAAGTCTCAATTCTTATTTGGTTTATAACTAAAGTAATAATTGATCTAGAGTAAAACATCTTGGGATTGAAATTAGTAAACTAAATAACTAACATTTATTTTAGACATACAGTCCAAGTTAATCTTAAAAAAATGTAACAATCCTTAAAAAAGGCATAATTTTTGAATAAAAAATGAATCAAGCGAAAATGTTACTGTCTTGTACATGGAAAGAAAAAGACCCAATAAATCATATACTAAATTCCATTTTGATTGTAAGTGTGACTGTTTCAATATATTAATGCAAATTCACATAAAATTTAGGGAGCCTCCTCTTAATACCTAAAATTGTTTTAGCTGCACATCGGATCCTACGATGTTCCGAGCCGCCATTAAGTTTGAATCGTACTAATTACTATAGTGTATATGAAATATGTAAAAATGTTATCTTCCACTGCCAAGGTTGTTTACAAGCTGTTGAATATATAAACAGAGTTCTAAGCAATAAAGCGGAGTTTCATATAACCTGTGTTTTATTTAATACATAGTTGTACTTGTTTGTGAAAATGATAATTAACTACAAAAAACGCGTACCGGCCACAGAGCAAGTAGTAAAGGTAGTACCGGCCGTTACTGAGCGCGAGTATTACGATAATGTATATTGTACTACTGTGGCGCGAGTTCATTTGGAAGCCGTATTTAGAGTAATTCGTTGTAAAGAAAATACACATTTGTTACTAAAATTTTTAAAGTGAAACTTTTATTACATCGTCTCAAACTTTTTGGTCTGTGTAGCGCATGTCGCGTGTATCGCGGCTGCCGAGTAGGTATACCTACTCGGCAGCCGACCGACACGCGACATGCGCTACACAAAGCAGTGTTCGGAACCGTTCGAACAGTTTCACTTTTACCGTGGTTTCATAAAACCACACAACATTTTTATTATTATATTCTTAAATATTATACACTTAACTAATGTAGACACAAATAAAATAAAAAATACCACGCATTTTAAAAAGAAAATCACGCGGAACTATTTCGAAAAACTACAAAAATATGCGTGTTTGAGTGGATTGTTTTTGAATGAAAATTAACTATTATATAGTGTGTATTTTTTTCAACCATGTACTAGTAAATTAATCGGTTAATTGAAATATAACGTCAAAACAGACTGGAGTCTAATAATTTTACTAATATCTGGCGTCTGCGTTAACGCTTCGACCATGCATCTCAAAAACGGCCTGTGAAAAAACCTTTATACCATTATAATATGTGTATAAGTAGTTATTATATGCCCATGCATATAATAACTACTTATACACAAAATGTAGAATGTTTTTCAGCCAAGAAACAAATTATGAAGTGGCAAATAATAATATATAAATATTTACTAAAAACTAAAAACTTTTTTTCGTACTTCTGAAATCAGCATTTCCGTCTATAATCAGATTCTAGGTGTAGGTCCACACCAGAAGCACAGTGTACGTACAGTGCAGCGGCGAAATGACAGCACACAGAGGCTTTATGGAAATGACGATAAATCATTCGGTTTAGTTCGGCAACGCTCCATCTGCCTTTTATTTTGTAATATAAGATGTTGAGTATTTGAATCACATTGAAATTTATAAATCCTTACTTATTGTGCTATATCAAAAATATGACAATATGACTATTCATTTTCTTTGACCACGCGAGCGAAGCAGCGGACGAAAATAACTTCCATTCAAACTAATAGCATGCATCATACGAAGTTTGTAACAGCTAGATTTCGTAAATGTCGTAGAGAAATGGGGATATTTATATGAAAAAATGCTAATATTCTCTAAAAAGTCTAATGAAATGAGTAGTGAATGAAGTAAGAAAATAGTAGGTTAGGTTTTTAAAAAAACTTAAAAGTTCATATAAATGAAATGAGTTTTAAAATATAAATACCAGGTGATTATTAGGGGTCATTGAAATAAAAAATATTGCTTATTACGGGACCATAAATATTGCTTATTTCAAAATAAAAATAAAAGAAAATAACCCTAATATCGAAGTCCGACTCGCACTTAACTGATTTTTAACTCAACAAACCAATTGCTTCATTCACTCTTTATTTCACCAGATTTAAGTCAAGTAACACGACATAGTTTCAAACATTTTTAATAAATATTAAAAAAATATTTGCATTTCGTGAAAACTATACTCATTTCCCTACGACAGATAGGGTAATTTGTAAATGTTGTTCTAATAGAATTCGCTGTTAATTCGGTATACCGTTTACCTTTTTTATTGTATGTTTCTGTATTTGGTTATAATATTTATCTAATACAATTATAAAATCGTGGCGGTGTTTGTTACAAAACTACTCCTGTTACGAAACGGCTTATTTTATAAAATTTTGTGTAGATTTATAGGGTAGGTCTGTAAATCGAAAAATAGATGTTGGCCAACATCTATTTTTCATGTTTCTAATGATATTATGAGTAGTATTACTATACTACATACTAATTTTGCTAGGACCTTAATTTTCACTTTTACCTAATAAAACTATAATTTTCATCCGGTAAACATACCGGTGAAGGACTTTATAGGTACGATACTGTACTATTATTATATTATAAATATATTATATATTAAACTAAACTTTTTGAGAATAGGTATATTATTATATTCTCAAAAAGTTTAGTTTAGTTCTTAGTATATTTGTTCAAAATTTAATCAAAATCGGTTGAGTGCAGGTGTGAAAGCTTGACTGTGAGACATTTATGATATTAGTAGGGATTGTCATGTAGTCATTCATATCTCTTTAATTGGCTCAGTGCAGTCAAAGTACAGTCATATATGATGATTATTCATAAAGAAGGTAATCAGTTGAGAAAGAAGGAATAAAAGAAACGACATTTTGTATCACAATAATTTATTTTTACAAATGAGTTATGGATCACAACAGCTCTGAGGACAATAAAATCTTCGAGTTAAGTTTGAGAAAAATGTAAAAAAAATCAAATTAGTAATCTCTTGTAAACGAAATAAAACTATACACAGGCAAAATTAAAAGACAATTAAGAAATAAGGGGAATTAACTAGGCGGCGCGAAGGCACTATAATTCCATTAAGCTAAGATTTACAAGAGTAACTAAATCGTTAAGATTTGAGCTCATCGCAATAATCCATTATTTAACAATTTCCTATCTATTCAACAACCCGAACGCGGTCACTCACAGTGATAAAATTTCTTATTGTACATTAAACACGACAACATTTCCATCGTTATGGAATAATATGCGACTACACAAAATTTTGGTCCCATTTTTGGGTCAACGAACGCGTCACTACATTCCACATACGTAACGTACATTATTCTTTAAAACATATCTAAACACTTAGTGGCTAGAATACAATTCACGAACGTTACCGTTACAATATAACAAATTTATTAGCTAAGTAAGTATTTAGCGCCGAGAAGCCGCACCACAAATATCAAATAAATTAAGACCGTGGTAAAGTATGGATTATGTACAGCTCGGGCGGTGCGGCCGCATCTCTCGGCCGACTTAAGTAATCTTACGAACACATTTACATTACAAGCTCCGTACTCTCGTTCGCTGGCGTATAATTATGCATTTTGTACCGTCGATGTAGGAGCGCGATTACTACACGAACTCGAAACCGATAGCCGTGCAAAACGCGATTTCGATATGGAACGCAATCGACGACGTCGTGAACGAGGACGACACGTGCGAAGTTATTCCATAATTTATTACTCTAAGGGCCGATTTTTCAATCTTTGGATAAAACTTATTCGTCGAATAATGTATAAAACTACCATTTTAAAAACGTATTCTAATTGCCCGTATTTGACAGTTTACGTGACATTTTAATATTATCGTGTAATACTTTATTGGACGGATAAGTTTTATCCAAGCATTGAAAAATCGGCCCTAATATTGTCGCGTTTACGAGTTCGCGTAATCGGGTCCCTACTTAAAAAAATATACACAAATTGGCTTATTCTAAGTCTATTTACACGGCCAGTCGGCTTAGCTTGGACATGTAAACATTAAAAGTAATACATTTCAACAATGAGCGCAGGATGGCTCTGCGACTCGCACACTCGCGACCAACGGAACGACACAAGTATGTGATACGTGTTTGTGCGTGTGATCCATAAACAGTTCAAAACCGTTGGTAATCTCTTGTAATGGTGAATCGTTATAATCTATGCCAGTAAACAATAACATACACAGAACTCATGCAGCCACAACTTTAGATGATAAAGCGGAAGTATGGAATTTACTACTATATAAAGTACATACAAAAGCTATGATTTCCTAAAAATATAATTGATTTTACTGAAAGTACTACATCCTCCCATACTTCCGATTTGTCATATACAGCGCACACTTAAATCGACATTGGTATAAAATATAGCGTTAGAAAATTGGCACTCATTTTGTTAAGTATATATATTTCGCACATTATCACTTCGGCGCACTCAAACATATTCGCACGTGTTATATTCTAAAATACGAGTGCAATAATGCTACGGCTACAAATATTTAATTCTAGCTACAATTGTACTTTTAAAGGCACAGAACGGTCGCGAGTGTTGAGACGTAACGCGCACTGGGTTTCGGAAAATACATATAAAAAGCCAGGGTTGCCGGGTGGGATCTTGAAATTTTACATTAATCGTATCACCTTCCTGCCTCGTTTTAGGCTAGAATACACGACTCTGAAAACTTCTAGATTATAATACAAATACTCTAAAAAATCTTTCACAAAAGTTACACAATTTCTAAGGTAATACAAGTACTATATCACTAGTCCCTTGCCGCTAACCCACCCAGTGCGCGTGTTTCCGGCCACCCCACTACTGCGGACACTCAACTCCTAGAGTCACTCAATAGAGTCACTCACTCGTCACAGAACGCGGGTCCCGGGACCCTACACCACTTGCTTCTAAGGCCACTTCACTTCCAGAGCGCAAACACTAATCCTCCAGAGCTGCAATGTCACTAAAGTCTTTCAATCCCTAGGGTATTCCACGAGTAGCTAGGGCGATTCACGTTAGAGCCGCTAAATCGCACCACTATAGCAAGATCCTTCGCAACTAGAGCGAGGTCCATCACCACTTGAGCGGGGTTCACCACCACTAGAGCAGGACCCTTAGTGGGATCCCACCATCAGTAGAGCCGGATTCGACACTTTTAGAGCGGGATCCGTATCTCTAGAGCGCCCCGAACTCAGGATCCGGGACCCTACCCGCAATAGGGTCAGCAGAGCCGCCAGAGGCAGCAGAGCGAGCGCTAGCAGAGCACGGCGCGGTCCTGCGTGGCGCGCATGCGCAGGCACGGCGCGGGGCACGCGCACGCACACGCTCCGCACTCGCCGTGAGCGTGGGCGTGGGCGTGAGCGTGGGCGTGAGCGTGCGGCAGCTTGGCCGGCTTCTCGTAGTCGGGCTGGAACTTCTTGCACAGCGCGAGCACGGACGGCGGCGGCGGGTGGGATTTACGCGACACCTGGAAACGTAAATAGGTCAGTTATAATGAGTCACGGAAACAATCATCATGATTTTTTGTTGTTTTATTTGATTGCTGGATTATGCATTGTTATAATAATTATGTTATATTAAAGTTAAAAAATAAAATGTAATTTAGTGTTATTAATATATCAGAAGCGAACATTGTTTATATTTTAATCATACTGTTCTATAGTTAATTATTTTTCGATTAATAGCGATACGAATGCATAAAATTTGGAACACTGAAAAGTATCACATGTGGTTAATTCGTTACGTGGAATTTTTTGTGCTAATTTTATGTACTCTAAAGTCTTAAAGGAAAGCAATTAAATATAAGTTATAGTGGTATTGTTACCTTAGGTGTGGATGGCGCGTCGGGGAAGGGCGGCGAGGCGTCCCGCGCGTGCTTCAGCGGCTTGTCGCGCTCCTCCTCCTCGCGGCACTCCGACGGCGCCGCTACATCAGGCTCTGCAACTGTTATGTAAACTATTAGCTTTATAATTGTTTCATACATACTATTACTATACTGATTTATGACTATTCGTATGCGATTTGTGTGCAGATCCGGCTCGAAGGACCATGTTAAAAAGTGAAATTCGTTAGCTATAAATATTATTAAAGATTATGGACTAATCGGTGCATGTTTTAAACTCTTTCAGTCTTTAGCAGATGATGATAATGATTTAGATTTTTGTGAAAATTGGAACAGTGATAAATTATAAGTCTAAATTAACCACACATTATATAACAATTGCATACAAAAGTTGCTCACCTTTATCCTCATGCGTGCCATTGGTCGTGCCGTTGCATTTACTAACACCATTATGCCCGTTGACTCCATTTACACCATTAATTCCGTTAACTCCGTTGATTCCGTTCACTCCGTTGATCCCGTTGACATGCACTTCGTCTCTGGGGTGGCACGTGACGTCATCGGTGACGTCATCGTCGTCGGAGCCGAGCTCGGACGCGCCGAAGCCGAGGCCGACGATCGCGCGCGGAATGTCCGCGTCGTCTTTCAACCAGGGGTGCTCCAGGCACTCTTCCACTGTAAGACGACCCCTGGAATCGAGAAAAAATAGCATTAATTGAATAATAAATTTAGTATTTTGATAAACGGTGGAAAATAACTGGAAATAATGTGACTAAAAATAATGTTTGCGTCTGCTAATTTTATTGTTACAACTTATTTGACCGTCTTTACGGAATGTAGACATAAAAATACTATATTTATTTATAACTCACGTACATAATATGTTGATGAACATAAAACAAAAAGCATAGTGTACCTATTTAAGTTACGAAACTATAATATTAACATGCTCTTATAGACATTTAAAAATGAAGAAATATCTGTATTTAATATACCGTTCAAATTTATAAAGTACTTAACAAATTTAAACATAGCTTCATTCACTTTAGATGTTTTAAAGTAAGCAATAAGCCCACTCACTTTGGATCAACAACTAACATCTCCCTAATACCGACACTGACTGAATACTTTTTTTTTTTTTATGTCAGCAAGCAAAGGAGCAGGTGGGCCACCTGATGTTAAGTGGTCACCACCGCCCATAAACACTTGTAACACTACAGGTGCTTTGCCGGCCTTTTATGGACAAATAAGCTCTTTTCTTGAAGGCCCCAATGTCGTAGTTGTTCGGGAACACCGCAGGTGGCAAATCGTTCCACAGTTTCACCGTACGCGGAAAAAATTAAGGAATTATTAGGATTATTAAGAATCATACTCACTTTGGATCAACCACAAGCGTGTCCCTGATAAACTGCACGGCTCGCTGCGAGACGCCGCGGAACAGCTCCGGCGGGAAGCTGAGCTGGCACTGCGCGATGTTCAGGTACGTCTCCTGCTTGGTGTCGCCCGCGAACGGCGAGTAGCCGCTCAGCAGCACGTACGCGAGCACGCCCACCGACCAGATGTCCGCTGCTAGGGACAGCGGCTCGTACGAGAGGATCTCTGGTGCTTGAATGGACAATGTAGACTAGGTTATTGGTAGTTTTGTCAACAATTTGTAAAGATAATCGATGGTTAAATATGGTGCTAATGCGACCGATATAGGCTAAACCGCTAAATTATTGATGCCTTTTCAAAATTTTACATGGAGGTTTTTCGAAGGTATAACGTGTGTCATTGGCGAATTTAAAGCAAGATCTTTATCTGCAGTACTCTTCT
>CAJQZM010043754.1:0-13328 GCA_907164665.1 Colias nastes
GACTCGCTAAACACAAACCGCACAGGGCCCTGCCGCCGCTGGGTGAGCATAGTATAAAGAGAGAAGTAGGTTAAGTGTAAGGTGATCGAGAGAGGATTGAAACACTAGGACTGCTGATTAAATACTGCGTGTATTTCAAATGAAGCATTATTAAATAGATACAAAATTAAGTTTCACGTGTATTACCGGCGTTTAGAAGCTCACAGTACTTAAACTCGCAGGGTTTTCACTTGTTACATTGATATTTTAAATAATTTTATAAACAAACACCGACCGCTCACAGCAATGGCGCTCACGAGAACGGTCCATGAGAAGGAACCGAGCGACGTTGCGTGCGTGCATCAAGCTTGCGTATGTACATGAACCGGGGACGTGGCCAAGGGCGATAAATATAAACGGCGCGATATACCTTTGTTCGAAGATAACTTACTTTTTTCTTAATACTATTGTGTGTATGTGTGCGTGCCTTGTGTCAGAACCGTAGTGACGTCACAGCGTCCAATGGGCGAGTTATGCAAATTGTAAAATAATTTTATGTATCTGTGAGTTCACTACTCTATAGAGAAATTAAAGATGAAGCAAACTTAATATCCTAAGGCCCCTAGCTGGGGCAAAGGGCAAAGGTGAAGCAAAGTAAAGCAGAAAAAATGTTTCGGATTTGAATCTGCAACTGTTATTTCGCCGCAGTGTAGTTAAAGGTGCAAGTCGAAATAAAATAAGAAAATATAACGACTAGATTTCCGCCCGCGGCCTCGCCCGCGTTTTCAAAGAAAAATCTATTCAACCATCCCGACATACTTTCGCATTTATAATATTAGAAGGATAATTTTTTCTCTCTGAATACAGAGTGAGTATAGGGAAAAAAATACATGCTTTTCTCTCTCTCTCACTACACAGTGATCAATATAGAAAACAATTACAATATATCTCTAAATTCCAGCACTACCGTCACCCGCGCACAAGATGACGCTCTCAGGTGACACGCTAACCGTGGTGACGTCATCAGCGGATCTTGCTATATGGGACCTGCCCACGGCTACTTGTACTATACAACCGTTGTCGTTTAGGAATTTGTTGACGAATAATAGTGAGTTTTTTTATTGGTATTGGTATTATGGTTTTAGGTTAAGGTTCCGTTTGACGAATTTAAAATAAGGAAATGTCATTTATAATAAGTTTTTTTCCAACATAACTTTTGAACTCAACATTTTGTGTTTTTAAAATTTCAAAAATGTTTATTAATTGTATTTTTTTAACTTTCAAGTTAATGACTTAAAGTAAGTGTACTTAAGTTATTTGTAAATTGTTTCCAGCCTCATTTATTTGTATCTGTATGAATTCTGTTTATTTTTTTATAATATAAATTTCGTTCTGTTAATAAGAAGTGCTCTCACCATAAAACGTGTGCAGAGAGTGCTTCTTCTTATTAACAGAACAAAATTTACCCCATTTTCGAATTAAATAACATTACTAATAGTATTTTTTTTATTTCAGCAACTGTAACACACTGTTCTCTATTGGAAGATGGCAACCCAATGATCTCATTTAACACTGGCAAAAGTTACATTTATTGTAAGAAGTTAAGCGCTTGGTGAGTTTTATAATATTTTTATTTAAATAAAATAATGGAGGTACTTTTAAAAGAATTTAACTTTATATATCAAATAGTATAAGAAATTTATTGAATTTATATTTACATATTTAACCAGTTGGTTGGCTTCAGTTTAAAGTGGATGTTACTTAATTGTTTCATGTATCTCGGAAAGTATACAAATGTGTGTGGGCACACACTCTATGTGTGTGCCAAATTCTATTGTAATCGGTTCAGTAGTATTTGTCTGAAAGAGAAACAAACATCCATACATACATACTCACAAACTTTTGCATTACATATTATTACATATTAGTAGGAATCTGTTTTTTGAATTTTTCATACAGAATCTCAATAAAGGGTTCTTTATATCTCTAGCACGGATAGATTTTTGACGTGACAACGTCTTATAATTCGATAGCGCCGGCTGCACGCACGAAACAACATGACTCACGCGGCGTTACCTCGCTCTGAGGCGTTCCATGTAAGGCTTGAAGTGCGAGCGAGAGCGCGGAACGAGTGACAAAGAAGCACAATCGGACGTTGTCACGTTCAACTATCGTCAGTAAACCGACTTTACAGACAACCAATTTTTTTTCAATAAAATGTATATTTGCAGGGTGATATGGCAAGATGGCGGCGACCCAGTACGTCGTGCGGGCGGTGCGGGGGGCTCCGGCCGGGGGCTGCGGGTGGCTTCGCCCTTACACGCTAATAGGGCGCCGCATACTTTGCGTACACATGGGTATGTGTAATCACTACCTATACTAATATATTCTTAATATTGTAAAAAAGCTGAAGAGTTTGTTTGTTTGTTTGAACACGCTTATCTCAGGAACTACTGGTCCGATTTGAAAAATTATTTCGCTGTTAGATAGCCCATTTATTTAAGACCAACAGGAGCGGAGCACTACGGGTAAAACCGCAGGGCACAGCTAGTGAAACATACAAAATGGTGGGGATACACTACGTGGGGTGTGCGGGAAGCAGGGTGCACACGTGAATAGAACGTCACATACATTTTTCTCCTCACAACATTCGTACCGACTCAAAGCAACAAATGTAGGACGACATTTTCAAATGTTTCTTGAATACAAGTGATGTTAGCATATTTACGAATATGTGCACGCAAGCGAGTAACCCGAGTAACAAGACAAGGCTTTGATTACTTGATTTTTTTTTAAACATACAAAAAGTCGATTCTGGTAGTTCAAAGTCAAACTAACATGCTAATCGCTTCGTTCCTACGATACTGTGTCGTGGTTTTGTAAAAAAATAAAAAAAAGACGTGTGGCACTCGGGGACTGCCGCGGTAAAGCTTTTGCATGCTATGCCGTCAAGCCACACCTCCGTGCCCGTCGGAGTGGGGAGCGTGAGGTTTTTTCGTTACGGAATTTCTCGATTCGGTCCCCGCGCTCAAGGCCCGCGATAGAAGCTATGTAATAGCTTAATAAAAACCTTTTGTTTATTACAGTAAATACAGCGCATGCGCAGCCCGCAGTTGGCTAGAAGCGCAAGTATCGTCGAGTCTGCACCTGCGTCTCAGCAAGGACTATAGACACTGGATAGTCGCGCTTTTCTCTCATCTAGTGGCACATGGTATGTTTAACAACAATACAAATTAAAAAAAATGAAGTCTAAAAAAGTATTTCCATGACATTTCTGTTGTTACACGAGATGTTGAAAACATTTTTTTTTGTTTTTTTGATTGTTTGTTTTGTTATATTTAAACTTTTGTGTTTTCAATTGGTTTTGTGCTTCGAACTTAGCTCTGTGTAAATCTGTAGTTTCCTCTCTGTTTACGTATTTTAAATACTTAAAAATAGTTGTGTTTACGTATTTTAAATACTTAAAAATAGTTGTACCTAAATTTCAATGTGAAAGACGATTATTTTCATCGTACAAAAATGTATAAAAAAGTGCGTGAGTGTCGAGCACACGTTTCAGAAGTGAAACTTCTTTTACAATATTCAAAAATACCAAAATCGTCGCCTTACTACACGACGTGACGGTATGGCCATGACGCGACCTTGAAAATTTTCTCAACGCGCCTAAAGAAGTTTCACTTCAAAAAGTTATCATCTCTGAGATTAACTTTAAAGGTAATTTGTAAGTAATTGTAAATAATATATATTTATCAGGTACAGAAGATCACCTTCGTTGTATATTAGACGACATGTTAGGACCAAGTCACTGCACATCCCTGCCTAAGAAATGGGAGTCTACTATTTTGGTAAGTTTATAGAATATAGCTCAATAATTGTTTTTTTTTTTTTCAATAAATATCATTTTATTTTATTCTTTACTTCCTTATACATTGGATAAGTAGATTATTATTACTGCTAGACCAATGAATCAATACGAGTATGGTTTCTTTTTAATATAATTTAAGATGCTTTTTATTATAATCTTAAATTTTATGGAAAATAGCTTTTATATTTTTTTTTTTTATAAAATTCATTCGCTATCAAAGCAGTAGTTACAAATATTATCCAATTGTATTTCACATATTAAATTATATACATTTTCAGGATATCAAAAAGCACGATCTCTTAGAAGAAATGTTAGCATTATTAGTTCGACAGTTAAGATGGCAGCGACTGTACACGGAATATTCAGACCAACTGAACGAAATTAAACAGACAAACGGTTTGCTCAATGGTCATTAAAAAGCAGTATTATTTTATTATTTTTATACAGAGTGTAATCGTTAAGTGTGCACAGACGATTATTCCATAACTATTGCAAGTATCAAAAAACTATAAAAAAAATGTGTGCGTGTACTAGTGTACACACGTAAGAAGTAAAACTTTTTTATGACCTTTTTTCTCAAAAAATAACTTACTATATGCAACTTTACAGAAATACGTCGAATCACGTGAGGTAGGGATAAGAAAAAGATGGCGCGTAACGGAAAAATGTCACGCGTAACGAAAAAATGTTACACTAAATTTTTTTCCAACCCCGATAAAGAAGTTTCATTTCAAAAATGAGAGTGTTTAATGTAACATTTTTTTGGATATTTCTCGTTTTATTTTCAAAAAGTTATTATTGCCATTTTATTCATTAGGTAAATAAAAACTAACCGATTTACTTTCGATATCAATTTAAAGTTTTTTGATATCTGCAATAGGTTCGGAATTATCGCCTGTGCACACTTAACGATTACATCCTGTATGTAAAAAGGGAAAAAGTGTTGTGCTAGTATATAATTATTCCATGATTGTGATGTTTTTTCTGTAATATGTATGTGTTCTGTGAAAACTGGATTGTAATTTGAATGGTATTTTCCTATTTATTCGGTCTTAGTTTTATTAAATTGAAGTATTATTTGTTTCAAGTTTATGAATGATATAATATAAAAAGTATTAATTTGTGATTTTTTTGAAGTATGGCAAAATTTTTGTATGTTTTGCATAAAATGTTTTCTGATATAGAATACTATGAATTAAAGAATACGAATCATATGTATTAAAAATTGTAAAATTAAATAATGCTTTACAAGAACGTAATTTCTTGGGTATTATAATTTTGGTAAAATAAACTAAGAGCTACATTTGTATTTAAATAATTAATAATTGGATCTTGTATATGAAACTATACAACAGCAATTTGAAATATTAAATGAAATGATTTTCTTATTTATCAAGTGCATTTTATTATCTCTGCTTTGAATTGATTTAAAAATAATATTATATACTTTGTATGTTATCAATATTTCTAAGGAAAGGAAAGTTCTTAAAGACTGTTAGATTTTATTATGTCAATTTCAAAAATTACGTTTTCTCTCAATGTGTACATATTCGTTTGGTTGCTATTAGTTATATTTTAAGTTTCTTGCAAGTATGATCTTTATAATTCTAAGGAACAGCAAAACATTTCTATGAAATGAGACAATATTTATTTTATATCTATTTGTGATGATAATATGAAAATGTTAACATATTTTTAAAATCTCATTACTGCGGTAGAAATAAAATCCACACTGTCTACGCTTTTTAATAAATAAATAAAAAAGAATATAAATCATCACAGTAATGTTCGATTCAAACTTAATAGCGGTTCAGATGTTAGGTGCAGGTACACGTGCGCACGTGTCCCTTAACGTCACGTTAAGAGGAGGCTCCCTAACATAATTTCTGGCACTGAGAGACTGGTTAGACCGCTACGGTGCTAGACGCTAACACAGCCGTAATAAAGTTGAATATCGCGTACGCTTTGATCGCGTTCGAACTCGAAACTAAATCTTGTAAGTCTCAATTCTTATTTGGTTTATAACTAAAGTAATAATTGATCTAGAGTAAAACATCTTGGGATTGGAATTAGTAAACTAAATAACTAACATTTATTTTAGACATACAGTCCAAGTTAATCTTAAAAAAATGTAACAATCCTTAAAAAAGGCATAATTTTTGAATAAAAAATTTATCAAGCGAAAATGTTACTGTCTTGTACATGGAAAGAAAAAGACCCAATAAATCATATACTAAAGTTCCATTTTGATTGTAAGTGTGACTGTTTCAATATATTAATGCAAATTCACATAAAATTTAGGGAGCCTCCTCTTAATACCTAAAATTGTTTTAGCTGCACATCGGATCCTACGATGTTCCGAGCCGCCATTAAGTTTGAATCGTACTAATTACTATAGTGTATATGAAATATGTAAAAATGTTATCTTCCACTGCCAAGGTTGTTTACATGCTGTTGAATATATAAACAGAGTTCTAAGCAATAAAGCGGAGTTTCATATAACCTGTGTTTTATTTAATAGTTGTACTTGTTTGTGAAAATGATAATTAACTACAAAAAATCCTTAGTATTAGTCTTAAGAGCGTTACTCCCGCTCAACGCGTACCGGCCACAGAGCAAGTAGTAAAGGTAGTACCGGCCGTTACTGAGCGCGAGTATTACGATAATGTATATTGTACTACTGTGGCGCGAGTTCATTTGGAAGCCGTATTTAGAGTAATTCGTTGTAAAGAAAATACACATTTGTTACTAAAATTTTTAAAGTGAAACTTTTATTACATCGTCTCAAACTTTTTGGTCTGTGTAGCGCATGTCGCGTGTATCGCGGCTGCCGAGTAGGTATACCTACTCGGCAGCCGACCGACACGCGACATGCGCTACACAAAGCAGTGTTCGGAACCGTTCGAACAGTTTCACTTTTACCGTGGTTTCATAAAACCACACAACATTTTTATTATTATATTCTTAAATATTATACACTTAACTAATGTAGACACAAATAAAATAAAAAATACCACGCATTTTAAAAAGAAAATCACGCGGAACTATTTCGAAAAACTACAAAAATATGCGTGTTTGAGTGGATTGTTTTTGAATGAAAATTAACTATTATATAGTGTGTATTTTTTTCAACCATGTACTAGTAAATTAATCGGTTAATTGAAATATAACGTCAAAACAGACTGGAGTCTAATAATTTTACTAATATCTGGCGTCTGCGTTAACGCTTCGACCATGCATCTCAAAAACGGCCTGTGAAAAAACCTTTATACCATTATAATATGTGTATAAGTAGTTATTATATGCCCATGCATATAATAACTACTTATACACAAAATGTAGAATGTTTTTCAGCCAAGAAACAAATTATGAAGTGGCAAATAATAATATATAAATATTTACTAAAAACTAAAAACTTTTTTTCGTACTTCTGAAATCAGCATTTCCGTCTATAATCAGATTCTAGGTGTAGGTCCACACCAGAAGCACAGTGTACGTACAGTGCAGCGGCGAAATGACAGCACACAGAGGCTTTATGGAAATGACGATAAATCATTCGGTTTAGTTCGGCAACGCTCCATCTGCCTTTTATTTTGTAATATAAGATGTTGAGTATTTGAATCACATTGAAATTTATAAATCCTTACTTATTGTGCTATATCAAAAATATGACAATATGACTATTCATTTTCTTTGACCACGCGAGCGAAGCAGCGGACGAAAATAACTTCCATTCCACACTAATAGCATGCATCATACGAAGTTTGTAACAGCTAGGTTTCCTATCTTTTTGGGTCCCTATTACTTATATCTTACGTAAATCTCGTAGAGAAATGGGGATATATATATGAAAAAATGCTAATATTCTCTAAAAAGTCTAATGAAATGAGTTGAATGAAGTAAGAAAATAGTTGGTTAGGTTTTTAAAAAAACTTAAAAGTTCATATAAATGATGCGTTTTAAAATATAAATACCAGGTGATTATTAGGGGTCATTTAAATAAAAAATATTGCTTATTACGGGACCATAAATATTGCTTATTTCAAAATAAAAATAAAAGAAAATAACCCTAATATCGAAGTCCGACTCGCACTTAACTGATTTTTAACTCAACAAACCAATTGCTTCATTCACTCTTTATTTCACCAGATTTAAGTCAAGTAACACGACATAGTTTCAAACATTTTTAATAAATATTAAAAAAATATTTGCATTTCGTGAAAACTATACTCATTTCCCTACGACAGATAGGGTAATTTGTAAATGTTGTTCTAATAGAATTCGCTGTTAATTCGGTATACCGTTTACCTTTTTTATTGTATGTTTCTGTATTTGGTTATAATATTTATCTAATACAATTATAAAATCGTGGCGGTGTTTGTTACAAAACTACTCCTGTTACGAAACGGCTTATTTTATAAAATTTTGTGTAGATTTATAGGGTAGGTCTGTAAATCGAAAAATAGATGTTGGCCAACATCTATTTTTCATGTTTCTAATGATATTATGAGTAGTATTACTATACTACATACTAATTTTGCTAGGACCTTAATTTTCACTTTTACCTAATAAAACTATAATTTTCATCCGGTAAACATACCGGTGAAGGACTTTATAGGTACGATACTGTACTATTATTATATTATAAATATATTATATATTAAACTAAACTTTTTGAGAATAGGTATATTATTATATTCTCAAAAAGTTTAGTTTAGTTCTTAGTATATTTGTTCAAAATTTAATCAAAATCGGTTGAGTGCAGGTGTGAAAGCTTGACTGTGAGACATTTATGATATTAGTAGGGATTGTCATGTAGTCATTCATATCTCTTTAATTGGCTCAGTGCAGTCAAAGTACAGTCATATATGATGATTATTCATAAAGAAGGTAATCAGTTGAGAAAGAAGGAATAAAAGAAACGACATTTTGTATCACAATAATTTATTTTTACAAATGAGTTATGGATCACAACAGCTCTGAGGACAATAAAATCTTCGAGTTAAGTTTGAGAAAAATGTAAAAAAAATCAAATTAGTAATCTCTTGTAAACGAAATAAAACTATACACAGGCAAAATTAAAAGACAATTAAGAAATAAGGGGAATTAACTAGGCGGCGCGAAGGCACTATAATTCCATTAAGCTAAGATTTACAAGAGTAACTAAATCGTTAAGATTTGAGCTCATCGCAATAATCCATTATTTAACAATTTCCTATCTATTCAACAACCCGAACGCGGTCACTCACAGTGATAAAATTTCTTATTGTACATTAAACACGACAACATTTCCATCGTTATGGAATAATATGCGACTACACAAAATTTTGGTCCCATTTTTGGGTCAACGAACGCGTCACTACATTCCACATACGTAACGTACATTATTCTTTAAAACATATCTAAACACTTAGTGGCTAGAATACAATTCACGAACGTTACCGTTAGAATATAACAAATTTATTAGCTAAGTAAGTATTTAGCGCCGAGAAGCCGCACCTCATATATCAAATAAATTAAGACCGTGGTAAAGTATAGATTATGTACAGCTCGGGCGGTGCGGCCGCATCTCTCGGCCGACTTAAGTAATCTTACGAACACATTTACATTACAAGCTCCGTACTCTCGTTCGCTGGCGTATAATTATGCATTTTGTACCGTCGATGTAGGAGCGCGATTACTACACGAACTCGAAACCGATAGCCGTGCAAACGCGATTTCGATTTGGAACGCAATCGACGACGTCGTGAACGAGGACTATTCCATAATTTATTACTCTAATATTGTCGCGTTTACGAGTTCGCGTAATCGGGTCCCTACTTAAAAAAATATAAACAAATTGGCTTATTCTAAGTCTATTTACACGGCCAGTCGGCTTAGCTTGGACATGTAAACATTAAAAGTAATACATTTCAACAATGAGCGCAGGATGGCTCTGCGACTCGCACACTCGCGACCAACGGAACGACACAACGAAGTATGTGATACGTGTTTGTGCGTGTGATCCATAAACAGTTCAAAACCGTTGGTAATCTCTTGTAATGGTGAATTGTTATAATCTATGCCAGTAAACAATAACATACACAGAATTCATGCAGCCACAAGTTTAGATGATAAAGCGGAAGTATGGAATTTACTTCTATATAAAGTACATACAAAAGCTATGATTTCCTAAAAATATAATTGATTTTACTGAAAGTACTACATCCTCCCATACTTCCGATTTGTCATATACAGCGCACACTTAAATCGACATTGGTATAAAATATAGCGTTAGGAAATTGGCACTCATTTTGTTAAGTATATATATTTCGCACATTATCACTTCGGCGCACTCAAACATATTCACGTTACACTAAAATACGAGTGCAATAATGCTACGGCTACAAATATTTAATTCTAGCTACAATTGTACTTTTAAAGGCACAGAACGGTCGCGAGTGTTGACAGTTAACGCGCACTGGGTTTCGGAAAATACATATAAAAAGCCAGGGTGCCGGGTGGGATCTTGAAATTTTACATTAATCGTATCACCTTCCTGCCTCGTAGGCTAGAATACACGACTCTGAAAACTTCTAGATTATAATACATATACTCTAAAAAAATCTTTCACAAAAGTTACATGATTTCTATTAATACAAGTACTATATCACTAGTCCCTTGCCGCTAACCCGCCCAGTGCGCGTGTTTCCGGCCACCCCACTACTGCGGACACTCAACTCCTAGAGTCACTCAATAGAGTCACTCACTCGTCACAGAACGCGGGTCCCGGGACCCTACACCACTTGCTTCTAAGGCCACTTCACTTCCAGAGCGCAAACACTAATCCTCCAGAGCTGCAATGTCACTAAAGTCTTTCAATCCCTAGGGTATTCCACGAGTAGCTAGGGCGATTCACGTTAGAGCCGCTAAATCGCACCACTATAGCAAGATCCTTCGCAACTAGAGCGAGGTCCATCACCACTTGAGCGGGGTTCACCACCACTAGAGCAGGACCCTTAGTGGGATCCCACCATCAGTAGAGCCGGATTCGACACTTTTAGAGCGGGATCCGTATCTCTAGAGCGCCCCGAACTCAGGATCCGGGACCCTACCCGCAATAGGGTCAGCAGAGCCGCCAGAGGCAGCAGAGCGAGCGCTAGCAGAGCACTGCGCGGTCCTGCGTGGCGCGCATGCGCAGGCACGGCGCGGGGCACGCGCACGCACACGCTCCGCACTCGCCGTGAGCGTGAGCGTGGGTGTGAGCGTGAGCGTGAGCGTGGGCGTGCGGCAGCTTGGCTGGCTTCTCGTAGTCGGGCTGGAACTTCTTGCAGAGCGCGAGCACGGACGGCGGCGGCGGGTGGGATTTACGCGACACCTGGAAACGTAAATACGACAGTGTTATAATTAGTATGTAATGTAAGTGACGTAAGTCATGAAAATAATTATCATATTTTATTTTGTATGTTACATTATAGAAAAATATTGTATTAAAAAAAGTAATTTAATGTATGTTTTAATTATACTGTGATTCTTCAACTACTATCGATACGAAAGTCAAATACAGTAGTATTTGGAATAGTGAATATGGTCACATGTGATTAATTCGTTACATTGAATTTTATCAATAAATGACAAATATTAAACAATATGAGTGAAGCCCACCTTAGGTGTGGATGGCGCGTCGGGGAAGGGCGGCGAGGCGTCCCGCGCGTGCTTCAGCGGCTTGTCGCGCTCCTCCTCCTCGCGGCACTCCGACGGCGCCGCTACATCAGGCTCTGCAACTGTTGTGTAAACTATTAGTTTTATAATTGTTTCATACATACTATTACTATACTGATTTATGATTTGTGTGCAGATCCGGCTCGAAGGACCATGTTAAAAAGTGAAATTCGTTAGCTATAAATATTATTAAAGATTATGGACTAATCGGTGGATGTTTTAAACTCTTTCAGTCTTTAGCAGATGATGATCATGATTTAAATTCGTGTGAAAATTGGAACAGTGATAAATTATAAGTCTAAATTAACCACACATTATATAACAATTGCTTACAAAAGTTGCTCACCTTTATCCTCATGCGTGCCATTGGTCGTGCCGTTGCATTTACTAACACCATTATGCCCGTTGACTCCATTTACACCATTAATTCCGTTAACTCCGTTGATTCCGTTCACTCCGTTGATCCCGTTGACATGCACTTCGTCTCTGGGGTGGCACGTGACGTCATCGGTGACGTCATCGTCGTCGGAGCCGAGCTCGGACGCGCCGAAGCCGAGGCCGACGATCGCGCGCGGAATGTCCGCGTCGTCTTTCAACCAGGGGTGCTCCAGGCACTCTTCCACTGTAAGACGACCCCTGGAATCGGGAAAGATTTGTATTAAATTAATAATAAATCCACTATTTTGGTGTACGTGTAAACAATAGTCAATAAACTTCATTTGAGTCATATGACTACAATTTCTGTTGGAGTCTGATAATTTTACTGTTACAACTTATTTAACCGTCTTTACGGAATATAGAAATAAAAATACTATGTTTATTTATAACTCACGTACATAATATGTTGATGAACATAAAACAAAAAGCATAGTGTACCTATTTAAGTCATGAAGTTATAATATTAACATGCTCTTATACACATTTAAAATGAAGAAATATCTGTATTTTATTATACCGTTCAAATTTACAAAGTACTTCACAAATTTAAATATAAGCTTCATTCACTTTAGATGTTTTAAAGTAAGCAATAAGCCCACTCACTTTGGATCAACAACTAACATCTCCCTAATACCGACACTGACTGAATACTTTTTTTTTTTATGTCAGCAAGCAAAGGAGCAGGTGGGCCACCTGATGTTAAGTGGTCACCACCGCCCATAAACACTTGTAACACTACAGGTGCTTTGCCGGCCTTTTATGGACAAATAAGCTCTTTTCTTGAAGGCCCCAATGTCGTAGTTGTTCGGGAACACCGCAGGTGGCAAATCGTTCCACAGTTTCACCGTACGCGGAAAAAATTAAGGAATTATTAGGATTATTAAGAATCATACTCACTTTGGATCAACCACAAGCGTCTCCCTGATAAACTGCACGGCTCGCTGCGAGACGCCGCGGAACAGCTCCGGCGGGAAGCTGAGCTGGCACTGCGCGATGTTCAGGTACGTCTCCTGCTTGGTGTCGCCCGCGAACGGCGAGTAGCCGCTCAGCAGCACGTACGCGAGCACGCCCACCGACCAGATGTCCGCTGCTAGGGACAGCGGCTCGTACGAGAGGATCTCTGGTGCTTGAGTGGACAATGTAGACTAGGTTATTGGTAGTTTTGTCAACAATTTGTAAAGAGAATCGATGGTTAAATATGGTGCTAATGCGACCGATATAGGCTTCACTAAACCGCTAAATTATTGGTGCTTTTTCAAAATTATATATTTGGAGATTTTTCGATGGTATAACGTGTTTGTCATTGGCGAATTTAAAGCAAGATCTTTATCTGCAGTACTCTTCT
>CAJQZM010043755.1:0-13188 GCA_907164665.1 Colias nastes
AATAGGTAGTTAAATACACAGATACATGATTACCAGTTTTTTTTTTTATTTTCTGGTTTATTTGGTTTGTCATTATTAGGTATTTATATTTTAAAATGATAAAAATGAAATATATTTTTTCTGTTTCAAAAAACAATTATTGTCTTGTTTATTCCTATTAAATTTATAAAATATTATTAAAATTAATAATATTTTTTCTTGAAATGCAAATTTTGGTATATATGTATATATTAAATCATTATTGAATAAATATAGGTAACATTTCAGCATTACCAAACAAAGGACAAAGTTACATCTACCCAATGAAATAACAAAGAAACCTGTGCAAATATTTACGTCAGTTGCGCGAAAACTACAAACAAAAATTATCACATAAAATTAACAACATAAAAACAAAAACATAGAAATAAGAACAGAAAATAGTTCATAGTTTATATTTAACTGAAAATTTCCGGGATATTACTCACCGGCTGTGATATATCTGGAAGAGACTGTCGTGGAAATGACTCGGCAAACAATGTCGTACACTCTTTTTGCTCTCCCATATCAACGTTATCAGCACACACAAGTGGCCGAGAAGAGTAAGTAACCGCGCCGGGATCAAAGTGTTGGCACCTCTCATACCGCTTTCACGAAAGCTCTGAATTAACAAGATTTCACTTTGAAAAACCGCTCGATCTGGATCGAGTGACGTCAATTAAACTTTATGCAGTATATAAATATCCTATTTACATAATATGATACATGGGGTTTTGGCAATATCAACTAGTTTTGTAAAATATAGTTACTGATAAATATAACACTCCTATAATATATTATTATTTTGATTTCTCAAAACACAAAAAGCTCCAATTTGAATCATCTCATTTCACAACAAAATACAAATCATAAATATGTCATTATGACGTTTAGGGCTTTGACCTTTATTTAATAGATTAAAAAATATTAAGAGAAAAATCAAATTATAACTAATTAAACTTGAATAATGTGTTAGCAAAAACCTAGTTATTTTTAATAATAATATATTATATTTTGTTGTTGTTTTCATTGTTACTTAGCAACATGCAATGGAAATTTCCTAGGGAATGAAACCAATGCAAACTTAGCACCCCAACAATTGAATTTTGGGTCGAAAATAACCTTAATCGATAGGTCTCCGTTAGGTCCTTTAAGGTCCCACAATTTTTTCGTTACGTCCCCTTTAGTTTTTTTATAAATAATTTTTTTTTAATTTTGGGTATAAAAAAAATTACACTTTAGCACCTCATCCATAGCAAAATTGGCGAATTTTATCAAAATCGTATTCTTTACCGTTAGGTCCGTATAGGTCCATCATTGAATTTGTCAAATTATTTATTTTATTAAAATTATAAAATAATTAAAACCTGCGCATGCGCCTTAGAACATTAAGGCATGCGCACATCATACATAAACAGCGCGAAATTTAAATTGGTATCGTTTCATTTATTAAATAAATCAATTGTTCTGAGAGTGCTTATTTATTAAAAACCTACTTTTCAACCTTAGATCATTAAGTAATGGATGGAGTACGCTGGCATAGAGGTGCTAAAGTGTAATTTTTTTATACCCAAAATTAAAAAAAAATTATTTATAAAAAAACTAAAGGGACCTAACGAAAAAATTGTGGGACCTTAAAGGACCTAACGGAGACCTATCGATTAAGGTCATTTTTGACCCAAAATTCTATGGATGGGGTGCTAAAGTGTATTTTTTTATACCCAAAATTTAAAAAATTATTTTAAAAAAAGCTAAAGGGGACCTAACGAAAAAATTATGGGACCTCAAAAGACCTAACGGAGACCTATCGATCAAGGTCATTTTCGACCCAAAATTCAATTGATGGGGTGCTAAGTTTGCATTGGTGGGAATGAACGACCTAACTATTATATAATAAATGAAATTATTGTAATTATATTTAATAACACATTTATTATTTAATTGTTATTTTTATCATTTTTTAAATACTTTTAGAATATGCACTTATCTATTTTTAATCTGCCTTACTTTGTCAGTTTCTGAACGTTTCGCAAATATTGGCTGAATGCCGGCAGCGCACCCCGCGTCAATGTCATTTTTGTTGAAAATAAATAAAGATTTCTTCTTTTTAGTTTTTAACTACCTATTTTACTAATTAATTTAAACAATTATCATAAATGAAGCTTTACAAGCCTAATTGGGTGAATCACGATGGTAAGTTTAATAAACTAAGAAGAAAAGGAGATTCAAGTTTTATACGTATTTTCGTATTATTTAGCATAAAACTTGTTTCAGATAAGTCGATTTTTTCTGTGGATATTCATCCAGCGGGGAAGCGTTTTGCAACAGGAGGCCAGGGTCTGGACTCTGGCAGGGTCGTAGTTTGGAATCTAAATGCAGTTTTGTATGAAGAAGTGGAATTGGACCCCAATGTTCCAAAGATGCTTTGTCAAATGGATAACCACTTGGGTTTGTTGAAAGAATTTAAAAATTTATTTAGTTCAATTCAATATAAGATGTATATCTTCCTGGTGCATGATTTATTATAACTAAATATATAATACTGAATAAGTAAAGCCAAAGACAGTGCATGGTGAATAAATTTATAATGTTATTCACAGGCATTTGTTTTTATGTTTCAGCCATAAAATTTATATTCTGCAGAAGCTTGTAAAATAGTTTATCCTTGTTAGTACAAGCTAGTGCTTTCCGCCCGCGGCTTCGCCCGCTTTGTCTAAAACATAATAAATTATATACTAAAACCTTCCTCTTGAATCACTCTATCTATTAAAAAAAATGTGTGCGTGTACTAGTGTACACACGTAAGAAGTGAAACTTCTTTATGACCTTATTTTTCAAAAAATAATTTACTATATGCAACTTTACAGAAATACGTCGAATCACGCGTGGTAGGGATAAGAAAAAGATGGCGCGTAACGGAAAAATGTCACGCGTAACGAAAAAATGTTACACTAAATTTTTTTCCAACACCGATAAAAAAGTTTCACTTCAAAAAAACCGCATCAAAATCCGTTGCGTAGTTTTAAAGATTTAAGCATACATAGGGACATAGGGACAGAGAAAGCGACTTTGTTTTATACTATGTAGTGATTAGCATCACCTTACCATAAAATAAGATTTATATATTTTCTATTGCAGCCTGTGTAAATTGCGTGCGTTGGAGCAATGGTGGTAGATACCTAGCATCTGGAGGTGATGATGGTCTGGTCATGATATGGGGCCTTAGTGTGGCAGTAGGAGCTGGGAAGCACAAGGCAGAGACTTGGCGGTGCTTGTCGACTTTGAGAGGACATGGAGGTAACATTTATTCAATAATTATTATAATATTGTATGGCAGTACTTGCTTACAATTTTATAGATGCATTAAGCATTTTACAGATTAACTTGCTATCAAATGCAAGAAAATCTGTTATACCCCAGCCACACGACTCGACGAGTGGTATGGGAAGTGACGAGGGAAGTAGGCAGGGACGTAGTGTGGCCACGTTACTCGTCATGCCACTCGTCGTGCTCATCGTCCTGCTCACTGCTCCCTATTTTGTCGGCTTTTGCGCGCGAGTCAAAGGACCGGCAATACGAGTGCGAATTAGGGATGGGCGTCATGGAATCAACGGACTAGTTAAATTAACCGTCTATATGTACACTCAACGATTCGACTAGTCCATCGCTCACCAATGCACTAGTTGAATTCAACGGCTAAACAGTCTTATTGATAAGAATAAATTCTTTTCTTTGAAGTTTTAAAAAAAAAAATATTTTTGGTTTACAAGAGCAATGTTTTGAATTTAAACTATAAAAACAAACGATAATAAGTTTTTTAGTAATACTTTTTTTAGGGAGTATTATTTTTGTAAGAAAGCATAAACATTTATTAATTGTTTTATTGAGATTAGAATTTATTGTTTTAAGAATTTATTTAATAATAGTTATTTATTTTACACATGGACTAGTCGAAGATTTTAACTAGTTGAACGACTAGTTGATGAACGACATTTAACGATCTAGTCTCGTTGATGAAAAATACGTCGACGACCCATCCCTAGTGAAGAGCGTCGCGATTAATCGCGCGAGTAGAGCAGTGTGTGGCCAGACGGCAATATCGAGGCGAGCGGCAGCGCGATGAGCAGGACGAGGAGCAGGACGAGTAGCAGGACGAGTAGCATAGTGTGGCTGGGGTATTATATAAGATAGCAGTAATTGACTTCTATTGATTACTAGCTTCCACCCGCGGCTTCGCCCGCATGGTGTTTTAATAAAAGTTAGCCTATGTTCTTTCTCAGGGTCTAAAGATTGTCTGTGCCAAATTTCATCAAAATCGATTGAGAGGTTTAAGCGGGAAAGCGTAACAGACAGACAGACAGAGTTACTTTCGCATTTATAATATTAGTAGGGATAGTTTTGTATTTTTACAATTTGAGAACATCAGGTGTTGATGATACTGAATTTTTGTAATGAAAAGAAGTGTTTTCTTCAGAATATCTTACCTTGATATGTTATAGTTTTAAATTTTGTTTCATGAAAAGAATGAATAAGATAAATTATGTATGGTGTTGTCTAATGTTGGTGAGATATATTTTGCTATTTATTAAATGAATTTATTAATTATTTTAATGGAATAAATCTCTAAGAAAACAAAAGATTTATATGTTTTGAAGTTCCCTACAAAACATAAACCAGAGTGATAAATCTCTAACTCCACAATGTTAGTTTTTTCTTTATTTCACAGGTGACGTGTTAGACCTGGCGTGGTCACCACTCGACAAATGGTTGGCCAGCTGCAGTGTTGACAACTCGGTGATCATTTGGAATGCGGAGAAGTTTCCTGAAATGGTCTGCGTGCTGAATGGGCACAACGGTCTGGTGAAGGGAGTCGCTTGGGACCCTGTGAGTTCATTTTAATCTATACTTATAATATTATAAAGTTGAAGAGTTTGTTTGTTTGAACACGCTAATCTCAGGAACAACTGGTCCGATTTGGAAAATTCTATCAGTGTTAGATAGCCCATTTATCGAGGAAGGCTATAGTTTATATATCATCACGCTACAGGAGTAAAACCGCAGGACACAGCTAGTTTGTGATAATTTAATATATTGTTACAATCAAATTCCATATTATGATTCAATCTTGATATAAATATACTTAACATTGTTTGGCAATATATTAGATATCCTATTAATTTATATTTTCATTCTACCTTTATTAAATTTTAAGATGAAGGACAAAAGTATAAAATTTCTAGTGTAATGTGCGTTAAATTAATCCAAATTGCAACATCGAATCTATAAAAATATACAGTACAAGGTAAGAATTTTGTTTTGTCTAAAATTAAATATAATCCATTATTTTTCAGGTTGGTAAATATTTAGCGTCACAATCAGATGACAAGTCATTGAGAGTGTGGAAGACTTCAGATTGGACGCAAGAAAAAGTCATTACAGATCCATTTGAAGAGTGTGGAGGTAAGTTTAACAAACAGGAAAAAAGTATTTTTAATCATATGATACGTTTTATTTAATTCTATTGAAATTAATGTCTTTGTTAAGAGGTCATACATAATATCTATTATTTTTTAAAGTAGCGAAAAAAGCAATTGCAGCTGAATAAAAAACTTATTTTTATGGTACATATATTACTTTTTACATATTACATACAATCTTATATATATAAAATTCTCGTGTCACAATGTTAGTCTGCATACTCCTCCGAAACGGGTGGACCGATTCTCATGAAATTTTCTGTGCATATCGGGTAAGTCTGAGAATCGGCCAACATCTATTTTTCATATGTACCACGGGCGAAGCCGGGGCGGGCCGCTAGTATACATATATAACTTTTTCAAATGTACACCTATACTGCTGCTGTCACAGTGTCACGTTGTTGTATATGTAAGCATATAAGCTTAAATGATGGTGGATCCTATGTATATACTTCTAAAATCAAAAGTTAAATCAGAAATCGTGAGATTTCTGCGGTAAGCAAATATATGGATATACATACAAGGATATTCTGTTTTGACAATAATTTTAAGTTAGCTTTTTTATCATCTCGACAGTTTTTGTGCACAAAGAAAGTATACAAGTGCACAAAAAATAAATGCAATCCATTACACACTTCTAATTTACAAATTCCAGGCACAACCCACATCCTCCGTCTCTCCTGGTCCCCCGATGGACAATACGTGCTATCAGCTCACGCGATGAACGGAGGAGGTCCGACCGCTCAAGTGGTGGAGCGGGAGGGCTGGAGGTGCGACAAAGACTTTGTGGGACACAGGAAGGCTGTTACTTGTGCGGTATGTTTGTTATTACAACTTAAATCTAGATTTGGTTCGTCGTTCAATGTTAAAAAACGGAAATTGAGATAATCTTACTTCTTTTTTTTATCTTCAAAATTACACAATCTCTAAAAAACCGTTCTGATGAATCTTAAAACGTAACATTCGAATTGGAATAGTATCTTGAGTTTTTCCAAAATTTTACTAAACTAAAAGTAATTTCATATCTAAAAATCAATTAATTATTTAGTTATCAAATTACAAATAATACCTATCACATAAAAAGGTGAAAAATTCATCCTTCAAATATCGTGCTTCCCGCTCGTCGTTTTTGAATGCCGCCATTGCTGAAGTTCCACATTCGTATCATAGATGGCGCCAGTTGTCCTCTAACTCGCGCTATAGAAATTTTTTCCGTAAAGCATATATACACGCTAGTATACTTGGCGAAATCATACTTACCTGGCGTAGGGGACACCGTGATCAGGAAGGCGGTTCCCCCAGAGCGAGGCCCCGCCATTGCACTGCGGTGGGGTTGACCTCTGTGATTATCCCTAATGTGGATAACTCGGACGCGTAATTTTTGGTAGTGGGGACTGCGTTCGCGCCGTCCCCCCATATAAAATGACAAATGATGAGGATCATCAAAAATATAATATGAACTTCTAACACGGTTTGACTTTGTATTAGAGAACTTAAAATTTTATTTTAATTTCTCTATTACTAACCTAAAGATTTATAAAAATAAATCTGTCTACAGTCTATTGTAGTCAATTTTATAGTTTGCTGATAGAAAATGAAATATGATGTATGTTATTTGGGGTTATGTAAAGTCTCCCATTAGGTATTAGGTAATTTTTTAATTACTGTCCTGACTGTATTTATATTTTTGTTGTTGTACAACCAATAATTTAATGGTGGCAGTACACATGGGGCCAACCTGTTGGGCCAACGGGTTGGGCCAACGTGTAGAGAGCTACTTGGCGGTATGTTGGCTTCATTAGCCTAGTTGGCGCCAATATTGGCAGGCCATCCGAATGTTGTCGGTTTTTTGTGCACACTTCAAAGGATCTTGGCGCGCTCCGCAAACAGCGTTCACACGTTGGTGTCTTGTTCTGTACCGGGAAGAGTGGGAGCAAATGCAGGATTTCAAGGATTGGTTACAGCCAGTCGAAAATGATTCGATGAAGGCCTATTGTAAGTACTGTAAGTGCGAAATGATTGCAAAAATCCATTGTTTAAAGTTACATTTCTTATCAACGAAGCATTAAAAATTTTTAGCAAAATATTTAGCTTAATTATAAATCCTTTAGCAAAATTTTGGCAAAATTTTAACAGCCATTTAGCAAATTTTATGTTAGTCTTGCTGGCAACACTGCTTGTTCAGTTTATTGTTACCCGTCAGCGGAGACAGTATCGTTGCGCGTCAATGAAATTTACGTTTCCATGTTCCGATAGCGATGGCGGCGCCGATGTGGACAAGCAATAAGGTTTTACAATTCGTAGAATTGTATCGACATGAAGGAATAATTTGGAATCCACGGCATGAACTACACAAAAATAAAAACCATATGACTCAATAAATTAGATGTTTTATTTTCTATTTATTATATTATTCTAGATGTTTTTCATAACTCACTTTCATACATTTTCGATAAAAAAATTAATATATTTATAAAATGAGTAAAATAGTATGAAACAGTTACTTGTTCTTAAAAATTAAATAACAATATACAATGAGCATGATTTTGATCAAATTGTGCTTTATTACATAAATAATATTATCAAATATCACCAATCAATACATCCGTCCGTAATCTTTAGTTTCGTTTTATAGGTAGTTAAAATTAAATTAAATGTGTACATTTTAATGTACACATTTTAAACATTTGATAAAATCTAAACATATTTTTTAATAATGTTTTATTTATACAGAAATAAAAAAAAGGAAAATAGAGATTGGAAAATGGTATCATCGCAGACGGCAGAGTACACTCATTGTTATTGGTGCACATGTACGTAATAATTAAACGCACTGTATAAATAAATTGCCGCGGCTGCAAGAACTTCTACGGACTACGTCCATCTTTGAAGCGCCAATGCAGAATGATCAGTACGCCAATGTGTGAACAGGAATCTTGATATCCTTCATTTTTTCCCAACACGTTGGCCCAACGCCTTGGCCCCATGTGTACTGCCGCTATAAGGCAAAGGATTTTAAGAAAATTGTACTTTCAATGTTCTTAAATTAATAGATTTAACATAAGTTTACATTTTCTAAATTTACGGTAGTTAAACTGACCTATTCACGATGATCGATAAGGAAATTAAAGAAAAGCAACAGATAATAATATTACAAGAAAATCATAATTCTGACTACAAAATGCAATTTTCAGCGTTTCAACAGCAATATATTCGTAAAAGAAGGCAAGAAATGTTGTTGTGCTGCCGTTGGATCCCGGGACAGGGCCCTCTCGATCTGGCTGACGTCACTCAAGCGACCCCTGGTGGTCGTGCATGAGTTGTTCAGCGATAGTGTACTGGATATGTCTTGGAGTTCGGATGGTGAGTTATAAAAAACATGAAAAAGAAGAACTATTGTATTTTTTTGTATCTTCTATGCGCGGAATAATATATAAAAACAATTTTTTTTTAATAATACTTGGCTAAGTTTGGCATGTATGAAAATGGTAATTTTTGGGTATATGATTTCTATAAAACAGTGTAACTATTAGATTCAAGTTTTATTCCACATGAAAAAGTACAAACATAAATTTTATAAATGCCGAATAAAATATTACAGGATTGAACCTGTTAGCATGCAGTTCAGATGGCACTGTGGCGTGCATACAATTCACGAATAAGGAGATTGGTACACCACTTACACTTGAAGAAAAGGTAAATTTTAAGTTAATTATTTTATTTAAATGTAAACTAAAAATTATCTAATTAACAATACTTCAATCTGACTTCTATAAACTATTTCCACTTGTTTAAATAACAACTTGTTTTATCCTAGTGCTGAGCTAAAATATTCCAAATATATTTTTATATAAAATAAATAATTATATTTAAAATATATTTTTCGAATCATATTGTTTACAATATATTATCCATAAAAACCTGTTAGTGTCCAATCGTGTACATTTAACTTTTTTTTAAACTTTAATACAAAAATTGTCTCCTGTTGAGATTTAATTGAACTTTTCTTAGAATATCTCATTCTAACTGAAACTTTATCCACTTATTCTAAAATATGTGTTTTATTCCAGAATGCCCTCTACGAAAAGATATACGGCAAGTGTCCAGCGAACGACGGTAGTGGTGATCTATCCTCGAACCTCCTCGTCGAGTGTCCAGAGATACTCTTGGCAAGGGAGAAACAGGAAGCTAAAAAGGAACTGCCCAAGGAGGAATCTACGCCTAAAAGTGAAAAGTCTCAAGTGAGTATGGGATGGTATTAAATATTTAGTGGAAATTTATTCATTCAATTATACTTCTTCTAGAAGCACTTTTGGATTGTCATAACATAGTTTCTGAAAGCAGTTTCTACCGAGAAGAACCGGCAAGAAACAAAAGTTGCTCTTTTAAAATCATGTCAATTAAAAGTTTAATTTCGTGTACCTTAAATAATCCTCCAATAAAAAAGGCTATAAGGACTGACACTAAAAATAAGACGGAGTCATGCTAATAATATGTATAACTTATAACTTGGCGCCCACTTGGCATCCAGCAAGTCGCTTAGCGTGTAGCCAAGTTAAGAAACTTGTTGGTTATATTTTTATTTGAATGAGTAATTTTTTTTTTATAGTCCGGTCAATTTAAACAAAAACTTCCGGCGCTTTAATAAAGGGAAATTGAAGGTCTCTACAAAATTTGTCTCTGACGAAATTTTCGTTATTTGATCATAATTTTTATACCTTATTGGATCAGACTAATAGTCTTCTATTTAAACCGTCTAAATGATGAAACTTGAGTTAATTTTTGTTTCTTATCAAAAATGTTTGTTATTTATCTTCAACTAGCTTTCCGCCCGCGGCTTCGCCCGCTTTGTATAAAACTTAATAAATTATATACTAAAACCTTCCTCTTGAATCACTCTATCTATTAAAAAAAACCGCATCAAAATCCGTGGCGTAGTTTTAAAGATTTAAGCATACATAGGGAGATAGGGACAGAGAAAGCGACTTTGTTTTATACTATGTAGTGAAATATGAATTACATATTTATGAATATTGTTCGTTATGGCTAAAAAAGTCATAAATTTACAAAATCTACCCACACTTCCAGCAAAAGATATACACGCCATCACCGGTATCGACCCAATCTAGCCCAGCGCCCGTCCGTCCGATGGACCGGCAGATAGAGACGCGCACGTCGGACGGCAAGCGGCGAATCACGCCCGTGTTCATCCCGCTCACGCATGCGGACGCCAAGTGAGTGCGAGCGAGATAGATGTAGTTTTGTGTTGCCGAATTGAAAAATATGCGGCTGTGGTAGAAAATTATGCAATGATGAATGATTTTTTGGTTGATGTTGGTAATGAAAATTAAAGAATTTAATGTGGTGTGAAATATATTTTTGCATATTTTCAAACGATGTGTCTTGAATTATATTGATAATTTGCGCGTCTGTAACATTTTAACTATATACGAAATTCATAAAAAAATAATTTCAACGGAATCATTCAAATTGTACTAACTTATCAAAAATTATAGTTATACCTTGTTGATATGCTACAAAATGAAAATATCACACTACAGAACACATTGCATGTATACATACAACACATTTTTTTTTACTAGAAAACTAACCGAACTCCAATTTCAGCGAATCCCTAGGATCTCAACCGGGTGGTCTAGAGAACTGCTTCAGTACATCTTCCCAAAGCAAATCCCGCATTCGAGTTGAAAGAAGAGATGATATCGTGATACATCCTAATGTTAGCAACCATGCGCACAGCAAGACAAGTGATAAGTGAGTATTTTGTAATTTTATGAGGGTAGAAAGAGGAAAATCATTGTTTTAGAATATTATGAAAGTGAACAATGGTTATTAAAAAAATGTATAGATCTTAATGAAACTGCAACACTGAGAAATGATACTGCGCTTGAAGCTGATGGTTTAATTATATTTATGTTACTTTGTTAATTCCTTCGTTGCACTGTTAATTTTACATGAAAAACGGATTGTTTGTCTTATTTGTGTATTCTTAATATTCATATATACGTAATATTTTTTCAAGAGAATTATATACCTCTATATCGTAATGTCTATAAATTATTTTGAATTTACTTTGAGAAGAAAGAAACATCTATTTAGGGATTTATTTCTTAATTTCAAGACACCAATATCTTGGTCTTTAATTGTCATAATACAATAAGAACATTTTTTACTCACAATTCATTAATATACACAATATAGTTTCCCGGCCAGCGCGCTGGACCAACGCCTGCGCAAGCGCACAGCATCCACACTACCCGGGCCAAAAGCAGAAGACCTCCAAACGAAGAGACCCTGCCCTTCGCCCCCGCCGGGACAGTCCCAAACGAGTTATTTGGTCCCAGCATTATCTGTCCCCGCTTTGGGGACGGCGGGGCCAATTGTGAGAGCTGCTGGAGTGTTGAGGTTACAGGTAAGTGATGATATAATATGAAATATTGTTTTCCCCTTAGCCAAATTGGCCACATGAAGTATTGCCCCTTGGCTTCGCTGGTATCGTGCCAAACGAACTTGGCTCCAACTCTGGAAATTTTATTAAGAAAAAGCCGATTCTCTCTTAAATAAGTGTCTATTAGAGACACTTATTTTGGGAAAGATTATTATCATAGTTAGCTTTCTACGATCAGGAGGCTTTTTTATGCGTTTTAGAACGGGGTTTGAAGTGGCCTATATATGGACAATTATTGTATTTTACATAAGGAGCAAGGGCAAAAAAATATCTTAAACAAATAATATTATTTACAGGTAGTAAATAAAGCATGCAACACACCTTTTGGAAAGCTGTCAAGACTTGAGTTGATCCCGAATAATTCCGCCTCGAATGATCCTGTTTGGGAAACATATTTAGGTAAGGAATTGAAAATATCAAAGCTTTTTTTTTTGTTTTTTTATCAGATAAAAGGATTTTTTTATCATACATAAGTAAAAGTTTTTGAAGTGAAATTTCTTTAGACGTGCGGAGAGTGAAATATATCAAGGTCGCGTCATAGCAATTCCGTCACGTCATGGAGTGAGGGAACTATATTGGTATCTTTGAATCTTGCCAAACAAGTTTCACTTCTGACACGTGTGCCCGGCACATACGCTCTTTTTTTTAGGGTTCCGTACCGAAACGGTAAAACGGGACCGTACTACTGACACTTCGTTGTATGTCTGTCTGCAGGCTGTATCTCATAAACCGTGATAGCTAGAAAGCTGAAATTTTCACAAAATATGATGTATTTTTTATGTTTCTCCTTAGTAATTACTAGCCGCATCGCGCAGTTTCACCCGCGTGGCTCCCCTCCTGTAGGTCTTAGCGTGATGATATATAGCCTATAGCCTTCCTCGATAAATGGGTTATCAAACACCGAAAGAATTTTTCAAATCGGACCAGTAGTTCCTGAGATTAGCGCTTAAACTCTTCAGCTTTATAATATTACTAGCTTACCGCCCGCGGCTTCTCCCGCTTTGTCTAAAACCTAATAAATTATATACTAAAAACCTTCCTCTTGAATCACTCTATCTATTAAAAAAAACCGCATCAAAATCCGTTGCGTAGTTTTATTGATTTAAGCATACAAAGGGACATAGGGACAGAGAAAGCGACTGTTTTATACTATGTAGTGAAGTATAGATTTTATTTTGTGTGTATGTCAGGTGCGGCAGTATCGTGCATAGCGTGCGACGGCCG